>OZ017740.1:279725166-279927666 GCA_963969285.1 Odontomyia ornata
CATCAGAATCTCAATGTATACAAGATTATTGGCTGACAACGGTATCATTTGGAGTAACTTGCGACCCTTACTTAGCTATCAGAACATTGCAGCAGCTAGCCATGGATGAAAGAGCTGAATTCCCGCGAGTCTTCCAAACCGTGCTTGACGACTTTTACGTAGACGATGTTTTATCGGGGGGAATGACATTATCCGACACAGTAGGTAAATGCAAAGATCTCGCAGACCTTCTCAAATCACCTACAAAAATGGATTGTGAATGATCCCCGAATTCTCAAGGACAGGCCCGCTGAAGATTTGGAAATGACACCTTCAGTGGAATTACATTGTGAGCCAAGATTTAAATTTTTAGGAATTCTGTGGCGACCTATAGCAGATCAACTCAGCTACAAGGTCGAGCTTCCTGATCAAATGGAATTTGCTACGAAACGACAAGTACTGTCCATCATTGCGCGTTTATTTGATCCTATGGGCTGGATCGCACCTGCATTGACAAAAGCGAAAATCCTTCTGCAAGAATTATGGCTCCATGGCCTTGACTGGGACACACCATTACCAATTGATATCGCCCAACAGTGGACTCAGTATAGACAAAACTTGAAACACATGCAGCAACTAGAAATACCACGATGGTTAATATGTTCCCCGGAGTCAAAATATGAACTACATGGATTCTGCGATGCATCAGAGTAAGCTTATGCGGTTGCTGTTTATTTAGTGGCAAGAAAGGGTAAAGAGTATTCAGTACAACTTGTAATGGCAAAAACTAAGGTGGCTCCTGTCCGGCCGGTGTCCATACCCAGACTTGAACTTTGTGGTGCTGTACTTCTCTCTAGATTGATGAAACGTGTATCGACATCCATAAACATATCAAATCTTGATCGACGGTCGTGGACAGACTCCCAAATAGTGTTAGCATGGCTCAAAGGACATCCTCGTCGTTGGTCGGTATTCGTAGCCAACAGACTAACCGAGATACACACTATGGTCGGAAATGGTCCCTGGGGCCATGTTAGAACTCACGAAAACCCTGCAGACATAGCATCACGGGGAGTCCAACCCTTTGAACTCCTACAAAGCAAGTTATGGTGGTCAGGCCCCCCGTGGCTTACAAAATCAAAAACTGACTGGCCTTCGCAGACAGAAATCCCATCCACTTGCGTTGAAGAAAGAAAAATGAGAATGGTGCATGCCACGCTTGAAATCCATTCCGAACTGGACGTCTTATTAAATAAGTTCTCAACACTGAGCAAATTACTTAGAGTAACTGCTTATTGCTTCCGATTTAGAAGTAGATGGTGCTTGAAGACATCTAAAGGATCTCCAACTGTTAATGAATTACAAAATGCATTACGTTTTTGGATTAAAATTATTCAAGGAAAAGAATTTCATAGAGAAATTACTCAGTTAAAGGGCTCAATACCAAATGTAACCAAGGGCCAACTGGCCAAGTTCGCTCATATACTGGATGATTATGGAATCTTACGAGTGGGAGGACGATTGGAAAAATCACATCTTACATATAATGAAAAACATCCTATAATCATCCCAAGAGCAGGGAAACGAACACTTCTGCTTATCGACCAATGTCATAAAGACACATTGCATGGTGGCACTCAATTAATGTTAGGAGTCATCCGCAGAAGATACTGGATATTGAATGCACGGAACTCTATCAGAAAATTTAATCATCAATGTATACGATGCTTCCGAACCAATGCTAAAGGGAAGTCACAGTTAATGGGTCAGCTTCCAGAACCTCGTGTACCCATTTCGCGACCTTTCACACACACAGGTGTCGATTATTGTGGTCCCTTTGTAATCAAAGATCGTAAAGAAAGCGGAAGCAAGTCCCATAAAGGATAGGTTGCAATATTTATCTGCCTTACAGTCAATGCTATCCATATAAAAGTCGTTAACGATTTAACTACCGAATCCTTCTTAGCGGCATTACGAAGATTCACCGCACGCAGAGGACTCTGTCAAGACATCTATAGCAATTGTGGCACCAATTTTGTCGGAACAAATAGAGAACTGAAGACCTTGCTCCAGGCCAATAAAGAAATCATGGAATATGCATCCAATATAGGAATAAATTGGCATTTCAATCACCCTGCATCAGCTCATTTTGGAGGATTATGGGAGGCCGGTGTAAAATCAGTCAAAACACATCTACGCCGTGTCATTGAAACCACTACACTCACATACGAAGAACTACTCACTGTCCTTGTACAAACTGAAGCATGCCTAAATTCTCGGCCACTCTGTCCACTGTCTGATGACCCCACTGATAATAGTGCTCTCACCCCAGCCCATTACTTAATCGGAGATATCATGTTAGCTCCACCGGACGCGACCATGACTCAGATCTACATCACCCGATTAAATAGATGGCAATTAGTGCAACGACTAACGCAAATCTTCTGGAGCAGATGGAAAACCGAGTATTTAAGTCGATTACAACAACGACCAAAATGGTTAAAGTTGAACCACGACATACAAGTAGGTGATTTGTGTCTACTGATTAATGAGCAAACTGCTCCATATCAATGGCCACTAGCCCGCATAAGAGCTCTACACCCTGGCAACGATTCCATAGTTCGAGTGGTCACGTATCCTGCAAAAATAACACATATCGACGTGCCATTAATAAAATAGCGATCCTTCTGCGCCAAAAGCACTCCCCGCATCCTTTCCTTTATCATTAACTCAAACACATCGTACATGAACACCCATAGAACACTAGGAAAGTAAACCACATTCACTTGCTACATATCGACTATAGCCGAGAGCGGTGAACTTCCAACATAGTTGGAAGAACTTCACCCTATCAGTTCACATAAATCACTACACAAGATATACATATACACATCAATCCACACTACAAGCACCCACCGTCGTAATCAGAAAGTCGGATCTGCACGTTCCAGGATAAGCTACTTCAGCTCACAAATACACTATACAGAGAAGATCAATATCACTTGAGTCCCATATTGTTAATCGATTCTTTATTCACAGTACACTCTACAGCTTGTATCTGATCCTATTCGATCAGCGCGGGGAGTATGTTGCGTACGAAGATAACTTTAGGTTGCGCACCACCAGTCCAGCAACTATGCTCAAACCCAAGCGCACAAAGCTCTCTCGCCATCTGGTTGACTGGATAAACGCAAAGAGGAGAAACGGGACGGCAACTCAGTTACTGAGAGATCGAGCTCGGCAGCACATTCAAATAGAATTTTATACAAGTATAAGATCAAATCTAATGGCAATAAAGTTACAATTTCTAAAGTCTACTGTTTGAATTGGAAAAGTTTAGTGTTATTTGAAAAGGCAAACAGCCTTCGATATGCCTCAAATGACAATCAGCTATTGAGTAGTGACTGGGTAGAGTAACCAAGTAGTTTCGAGAAGATTAGTGAGTAAGCTTTTCGATAATCTCATCAGCCAAATCCTGCGTGAATTTGCGTTGAATTTATCGTTCGATCTATTAGGTAAATCGTTTCCTGTATTGAAACCACAAATAAAATCACTCATGTTTTGGTCACGCATGTTTGCATAGCCTAAAAACGTGCTCAATCGGCTTGTAAGAGAATCCAGCGCGATTGGATTATGTCAGCTATGTTAAATCACGTTTCTTTGCTCGGAATACATCCTCAGTAACGGAATGTGTTTTCGGGAATCGAATAAAGTTTTTCGTTTGCCCCATTCGATAGTTCATCAGCCAATATTTCTACATCAGCCTTCGCGGTACCTGGGGCTAGGTTAAGACCCCTGTGACGATGTAAGGAGATTACTGGTTTTCAGTACGGAAAACTTGCTGTTTGTAATCTCAAATTCTCCATCAATCCCAAATATCTCACTTGATGCGAAACTAGTTGATCGTTGAACTCATGCGGGCTTTTCAAATCATTTGTTTTGATGCATCGAATATATGATGACTGCTATTACTGCTATTGTCATCGTTTGACGGTATTGTTGAGATGGCGGTCATATAATTTGAGCTTCTTGCTGTTGTTGTTTCGTTTTATATGCAGGTAAAATCATTGTTTCAATACATATTCTTTCTTCAATAAAACTTTTATATATATTCTTTAGAAAATAAGCATTGTTACGGGTGACTAGCTTTTATCCGGGGACCACACCACGACCACTAAGGAGATCGGGATGCATGTCATTTACACCTTCCTGACGGCGTCTCTGAGGCGACGCCAAGACGAGGCGAATTCCAAATTGAACCACACTCGCGATGTGATGCAGGCATCACGACCAGGTACACATATCACCTGTACCACGCCGAGTCGACTTTCGGAAATCGCCTAATTAGCTCACTAATTCCCGACATGCAACTTTATCGCAACGTACGAATCAATCACCTACAACACATAAGTAACGACGCGGACAAACATTTCGTTCGGGGACGTCATTCCGTCATTCATTTAACAACCGGAACACTGACTTGCGCGCCAACCACGTACACTGATGAACTAACAAGCGATTGAATGTAAGACGTGCGATTCTACCGACAAACACACGTTTTTGGATTTAATGGCGAAAACTAATAGACCGAAATCGCGTTTATTTACACTTTAGACTGACAACTACAAAATGTCATTCGGCGATGACATTTTAGGATGATCCAGTGACCCACATATTGGGACTGATCAGCTGTTCCCAAAATAATGGGTAATACAGTCCAACTCGCGTGCAGCAACCATTGGTTGCATGGGTGCGGAGCCGAGGTGTCGAAGATGGTTAGTGGCCGCGCTACGAACCGCGCCAAAAGGAAAGAAAGAGTTCGTCGTATGAATGGGAGGCCAACCACCTCCAATGTAGCGGACGCCCGTTAAGGCGAACAAATTTAAAGGGCTGAGGACTAACGGAGGCTCTCTTTTTTTCAATTTGGACTCAAGGCGGAAAGTCGGAGGATATAGTATTGGCAGCAAAAATAAGGTGATTGAAACTTGGAACTATTCGTCATCGTCACCACGGCAGACAGCGGAACAACAGAAGAACCTTTTCATTCGGCGAGGAGCGTAACAAAACGATAATCCGGCTCCCAGGATAAGCGAGGATAATCAGGCGACCGTTTGCTGGGGCCCCAAGAAACGATAGATTAGCGAAATTAGGAAAAGGTACCTATTTATTTAGTTTTTTTTTCCTTCTAGATTACATCTGATTTTATATTAATTTCTTTGGAATCGTTTCGTGTGAATATAACGAATTATTATTGAAAAAGTTTGATTATTATTGAAAAGAGGTATTTTCTTTGTGGATTGTGCGCGGCGCTCAAGCGGGGAGTTTTTCTTTTCCGCGTTTCGGTTCAACAGATTTCTTTTCTTTCAGGAGGTCGTGGTGTGGTTACACGGAGTAGTTGGTACAAGTTAGGGACGTGAGTAAGGGAAGCGGTTACATTTCTTCTTTTTTCCCTCCCTTTAGGTGTTAGGGGTTAACCCTCGTGCGTGCGCGGACGGATCGTCTACTCGCTGACGATCCTATTGGTCAAACCATCCAGCCTAGGGATAGCGAGTTGGCGCCTGCGCCGTCTCCGACGGAGCGAACCGGGCCCGCAAGGCTGGACCGCGCGTCTTCCCTTGAGGCGTAAGGGTGACAGCATCTAATTTTATTTCTCTCTCTGCAAGGGCATACCAATTTTGGTGACAGCGATGGGATATACTTGTATATTATCTACATTGGGTATTTAATTAGCAAGTTCTTTGGAACAGCGGTTTGTCCGGAAGACCTTGCCCGAGAAAAGGAAGCTAAGGACTTATAAGACGCTTGTTCTGATTTGACTGCGCAAGCGAGCCATTTTAGGACGAGTCTTAGGGAAGCGAGTCATTAGGACCGTTTCAGTACGACTTCGTAAAATCATCACCTAAAAAGTAATTTCAAAGCAAAATTCCTTTTTTTTCAACTCAACACAACTGGCACTAATTGCGGCGAAGCAGATTTCAAACAACACTTTTTATCAATTCACCACAACTGGCCCTAACTGCGGACATCATGATCCTGCTTCACTACTCCTGGAAGCTCACGTAAATGGTATTTTTCTTTAAAAACCAAATATTTATTTTATAAATGCAAATATTGTCTAAATTTATTGTGAAATGAGGTTAATAAGTGAACACAACCATTTTGAGGTACAAGTGAAAGGTTTCTCATGAGTATTTTTGACAAATGAGAAAACTTATATCGTGCGTTCTGATCACAAATTTATTTCCCGTGGGGATATTGGAGAGATTTGAGGTTGTTCAAGTGGAAACTGTGCGGTCGGTAGTGGTTTAAGTTCCAAGTTGTTAACTAAGTTCTCTGAGTTAGTTGACGCTGGTGAAGTATATTGTTCATTTGGGAGGCAATAGTAAAGTTTTAATTGAGCCTCCTGAAGTCATTGACTTTGTTCAGTTAGAAAAATCAACCCGTCCACAGCAGGCTGCTACTCGGAGTATGGAGCAGGTGCTCAAGTAAGAGCCCCGAGTGTTTTGGTGACACATTGGCCACTTAACATAGGTCAATCGTGTCCACATAAGAATTAGACAAATGGATTTCAGATTTAAATATTTATAGCTGTAAAATAGTATTAAAGTGAAAGGTTATTGAGAACAAAATACGAACTACTTTTGTAGCTTTAAAGTAACACTGCCTACACCGGAACGAGTTTTCATTCAGTTACAATTTAGAAATACTATCTCTTCGGATGCCTTTAGAACTTGCTGCGGCTAAATATTGAAATATACGAAAAACACAATACCTGTGTGTAATTTAAAGATCTCATATTTTGAAATATTTATTGCGTTTATTTTTTCATAATAATCCATCGCATAACAGTCCAAATCCGAACCTTGGCGTTGAGATCTATTGTCAGGGTATCTCAATTCATGTTCGTGATGGATATTTTCAATATCACGCTCAACCATATGATTTTTACATAATTTTGCAATCAGTACCCGTCACAGGTGGGTAAGCTGATGGTCAAACAGCAGCATCAGACGCTCAAACGCGATACCGCGAAGATGGAAATACAATTGAACTGTACAATCAATTTATGGACACGTTGGACAGACGAATACTTGCAGCAACTCCAATCACGGAGCAAAAGGACTTTCCTTACTCCGGCTATCATTCTCGGAAACCTGGTTATCGTCAAAACCGACAATACACCACCGGCTACATGGAATTTAGCACGCATCATAAATCTCATCCAGGCAAGGATCATCAGGTCAGGGTAGTCACCATTCGGAACCATCACGGAGACTTCAAGCGATCAACCAACAAATTAATGCTTCTGCCATCACACACGGACATGAACATTGACAATTGTCAAAGCGGGGAACATGTTCGAGCATTTTAACAGAGCAAAACTTCAACAATTCATGCACTATCAATTCGACAGGTATTGAAACCCAATAGTCTAGAGTGGCCATCACTTCTAGACATATATACATGCAACACCACTCCATCCTTGTGTTTTAAGTCACTGAACTGTCAGAATCTTAGACTTTTTAACAAACCGCAAATGTGATACAACGTAAACAAATTCAAAGATCATTTCATAATCCTGAACCATTGGCTTTTCATTGCGGACTATTCCCCATAATTTCTAAAGATTTCGCAGGATTTCACAGGATTCGTTGCAAGTGACGGATGCTTGAGCAATTTTAAAAGTCGAAATGATGTTCTGTTCAAAAAAAATGTGCGGGGAGAGTGTCGGTTTGGATTCAAATATATGTGACCAATAGAAAGATAATATACGCTGCGTTGTCGAAAACTACGGTTCTAACAATATTTTTAAGTGGACGAACACGGTTTTTTTTATGTCTTTCAGACGGGAACTGAACATCTAAAAACGGAAAACGTCACGGAGTTACGGCAGTACTCCACAAATCTTCCGTTTTTACCTATTGCGTTAACACCATTCTACATATGTACAATTCTCCCATATATTGCACATAAATTTAACAACGAATATCATTTTTCATGAAAGTTTATTTCCATTTCAAAAGAAATAAATTCCAAAATAATTCCAACACACCGCTTATCATCATCCAAGCGA
The DNA here is from genome assembly GCA_963969285.1 of Odontomyia ornata. Classification (NCBI taxonomy): domain Eukaryota; kingdom Metazoa; phylum Arthropoda; class Insecta; order Diptera; family Stratiomyidae; genus Odontomyia; species Odontomyia ornata. The sequence continues at coordinate 279,733,220 of OZ017740.1, forward strand.
TTTTCTCTGTATAACATAATAAACAACAAACCACCTGTGTTTGTAAACATTTTGACTCTTTCGAGAGGTTCATAAATTTATTGCTTATGAACGTAATTAACACCGTGCAAGATACATACGAGTATGCAATGAAATTTTAAAGAACTTAGAGTATAAGATTTATGTTTGTATTTAGATATTAAGAATTTGCTTGCTTTTAAAACTGAATGTCCAAATGTATAAAAGATGAAGATCCATTTGAATAAATGCCTTTTGACTCTTATCATTGGGACAAGACACGGGTTTTCTTTACCGGCGCAGTCGGTTCGCGTTGCTCGATATTTTAGAAAAAACTATTTCACATAGTAACGGAGTTTGTTCTTGCTAATCCAATTCTCAATTAAAGGAGAGTTATTGTGTTTTGTAACGCTTCTTTTCTAATTTTCGCGAGTTTTTGGCAATTTTAGCCGATCCAGTTTGGAGCACCAATATTGTGTCCTAATTTATTTGCTTCACTTTTCAAAGGACGAAAGCCCAGAACGGTTTTTTTATTATTTTTCAACAAATGACACTGGACGAAATCAAATCAAATCAACAAACGGTAAAAGACGAAAGCCCAGCATATCTTCCTTTACAAAAAATCAGCCTTACGGTTTCTTTTCACCTTTCAACAAACGGTACTGGACGAAAGCCCATCAGTGAACGAAAGCCCTGGATTCGAATCAACGAACGACAAAGGACAGAAGCTATCACTTTTTTTTTTCTCACAATGGATCAGCCTTCCAGTTTTATTTCGCTTAATCAATAACTGGATCAACCTTCCAGCACACACAACGTTGGACGAGTATTCATTGGCAGCACGCAGCAGCGAATGCTGTTTTTCCAGCAAGGTTTGCTTTGAAAGGAAGTCTGACCATGAGTCTTTGCTTTTATTTTACATAAGCAATAACTTTAAGGTGCTTTTGTGAGAGTCATAGTGTTAAGGTGCTGAGTGCTCAAAAGTGAAGAATGAAAACACCTGGTGAAATTACTATCGAACTTCACGCACTGGAAAATACCCTTTCTGAAACTTCACAGCCTGAAGTTTCAGAAAGGGTATAAATAACATACCCTCCGTTTCTCTGTCTTTCGAGGAGGTGATGCGCGAGGTCGGCTGACTGGACGACTTTTCCGATTCCTGCAGTGGCATATCTTTGCAATCCTTTTGTGGTCGGGTCGATCGTCTCTTGGGGTTTTGCGTGTCGGAGTCACAAAAGGATTACGTGCTGCAAGTTGTTCATACAAAAATTCGTGGTGAGCCGCAGTTTTTAGTAGACAAATATCCTCCGGTCAATTGGCCACAAGTAAAGCAAATTTTATTCCAAAACTTTGGCATCTCTGAGCCTTATCATGCCCTTATTAACGAAATGAATAGAATCCCATTCAGCACTGATGTTGGACAGGTCTACAATGAAGTGAATGATATATTGAAAAAACTCGACAAAAATTATCTTCAGGACCCACAAAAGGGGTCTTTCGCTAATTTTCAACCCCGATTTGATCAAATCTTTGCTCTTTCGAGGTTCAAGTCATGCATCCCAGAATATAAAACAATATTAGTAGAAATGCGATAATGCTCAACTATGCACGATGCATATTCTGTGCTCAGAGAAATTCAGCAACTTCGTGATGGCAACACTGCTAGGACGAATGAAAATTTGAAAACTGACACAAATCAAATTAACTAGGGAAAGGGAAACTATGATAAAGTTAGAAACAACAGTCAACAAGGGTCAAATAACTTACCTGTTCCTATTTCTACGTACCCACGAAAGGAAACCACCCCATTTTTAAATCAAAATCGACAAAGTTTTTCACAGTCGAGACCGCATGAAAATATCACACGTGACCAATCAATGTGTACTGCCAGGAGCACCAATAAATTTCAAAATAACCGTGATGAAAGTATTAGCACTGCTCTTACTAACGAGGCAGAATATTTTCCAATATTAGCCTCGGGAGACTTTCAAACGACTCAAATCCTGGAAAGTTTTCAAAATGGGAACTACCAATGATTCCAATTACAATTAAAAGTAAAACAATACGTTGCCTTGTTGATACGGGATACAATAAAGTAATCCAGCCATCAAATTCTCCATACAATGTTGCATTGTGGATTGTGCCCAAAAAGGTAGACAATTCCGGGCAGACTAAATGGAGGATTGTCACTGATTATCGTAAATTAAACGATATTACCATTAGTGATAAGTATCGCATTCACAACATTGATAAATTGGGAAAATCAAATTACTTCACAATGATAGATTTAGCGAAGAGATTTCACCAGATTTTAATGAAACCAAGCGATCAAGCAAAAACAGCTTTCTCGACACATAGTGCACACAACGAATATTTGCGGATCCCTTTCGGGCTTAAAAATGCCCCAGTCACCTTTCAATGGATGATCAACACCGTTTTGAAGGATTATATAAATAAAATATGCGTCGTACTCTATTCGGAAGATTTTCAAGAAATTGGAAGGGTACAACCTTAAAATACAACCTGACAAATGCAACTCTTCAACACATCAAACAGAATTTTAGGGTCACATTTTAACAAAAGAGGGCATTAAACCGAGCCCAGAGAAATCAAGGAAAATACAAGGCTTGTATATACCAAGAACTGTGAAGCAGCTGAGGTCGATTTTGGGTCTAACACGTTATTATAGGAAATTTATTCGCGACTGTTCGAAATTAATTCTACCTATGACCCACCCGGTTCTTGAAGAAGGGGGCGAGGATTGATGTGAATGACTTGGAATATTTTGAATGTTTTACTAAATTGAAATTACTACTTACTAATTCACCAGTTTTGAAATACCCTGATTTCACGAAATCTCTTACGTTAACCACGAATGCGTCCCAAATAGATCGCATGGAAAGTAATGAAAACATAAACATCACAATTTTAACTGCAATGACGATGATAGGCAAAGCATGGAAAAATGTGGCATCGACTACAATATCTAATCGTTTCAAAAACCTTGGATTTATTGGAGAATCAAGAAGTTCACCAGGACTGCCGACTAGTGATGAAATTGAACTGGACATGAGAGACACATGGAACCTGCTTCCTAAAGTTTGCCATTATAAAGTATTCAAAGACTGTGTTGTGTTAGCGTAAAAATTACAAATAAAAATGCGTAGATGTGTAATGACGCAGAGTGGAGAAAAATTCGGAAAGAGCGATTGAGGGAGTAGTGGGAGGAAAAGCGACGCCGCATCCGCATGCGACAGCCAAGATATCGGCAGTGTTCAACGAGCATCAAAGCGAGTAAGATCGACCATCGACTAAGAGTGAATGTAACGCGTGATGTCTCTAAGTGTAAAATTATAAGTTTTCTTCATTTTTCTTATTCAATAAATATACGAATAGCATAACCTATTTTCCCAGTCTACTTCAATTGACAAGACAGCTGGCGACCGTGATAGGACTTGGGTTTAGTGTCAACAGTTGTGCTTTTTATGAATAGTGAAAGTTTATATTTATATTATATAAAGAAAAATGGAGCAATTGAAAAGAAAGAGGTCAAGTCTGAGAACAGCGTTCACAAAGGCGCTGAACTCACAGAATATATTGCTGGAGGATGGAATGGCGGGGACCTCGGAGCTAACTGTGGCCTATGGTCTAGTTGCAGATAAACATAGTGGACTTGAAAGTGTCGCGGCTAGACTATTAGATGAACTGACGAAGGACGAGGCGACAGAAGACGCCGTTATTGACAAAGAAATAGATGATAATGATGTTTACAAGAGCAAGTTTCTAACGACAAAGTTTAAGTTTGATAGTCGAATTGCCGCCACGAACAGCAGAACGCAGAGTGTGTCTCTGAATCCAGCGAGTTCCAATGAAAATACTACTCCAGTGGAAACGAGAGAAAAGAAACATTATCCAAAGATCGAGTTGGCAAAATTCAATGGCAACGTACGTGATTGGCTCCAATTCTGGAGCTTATTTAATAAGAATCATGATAGCACTACTTTGGACAACGAAGACAAGTTCCAGTATTTGATACAGGCCATGATACCTGGCTCGCGAGCGGCGGAGTTAGTGAAAATTTTCCGCCGACTGGTGATAATTATGCTCAAGTGATTGATAGTTTAAATAAACGTTTTGGCCGCGACGATATTCAAATAGAAGTGTACGTGCGCGAACTTTTACAGCAATGTCTTCCAAGGAAATAGAGCTCGCAAGCGTATACGACAAAATTGAATCGTATCTGAGATCATTGGGGACGCTCGGTGTCACAACGGACAAGTAGACGGCGATGCTCTTCCCCTTGGTCGAATCGGCGCTGCCAGAAAATTTGTTGCGCGTGTGGCAGCGCTCTAGCAGTATCAGTGAAGTGAGCACGGCCAGCGCAGCGAACTCGTACGATGCATCTAAAACGCGCCTGGAGAAGTTAATTAAATTTTTAGAATCCGAAGTTCAGAACAAGTTACGGATTTCAATGGCAGTGCAAGGCTTCTTGTTAAAAGAAGACAGTGAGAAAGAACGCGCTTAAAAGTATAAAGGACAGCCCGCAGGGAAAGAAATCGCAAGTGCGCGGAATCTACTCATGTCAAAAAATAAAGAGAACGTGTGCATATTCTGTGAGAAAGGCGATCGCGATAGTGCTAAGTGTTATAAGGCGAAAGAAATGTCGATTTCCGATAAGCAAGCAATTGTAAAACAGAAACGCGTTTGTTTTGATTGTCTAAAGTTCGGGCATAATTATAGAATGTGTCATGTAAATGTAAAGTGTTTTAAGTGTAACCGTCGACACGTAGACATCATGTGCTTCGCGGATGAAAAACGAGCGGGCTCGCGAAATGAAAAGCCGGTAAATTCGGTGAGCGCCGTAAATATTCAAGAAGAATGCAGTTTGCCGTCATCGAAAGAGATCCCGTCCACGTTTATGCAAACGCTTAAAGTGAAAATTCGTAACGACAAGACGGAAATAATTGTGTACGCTGTGATTGACACTGGCTCGCAAAATTCATATATATTGCGAGATGTAGCTGATAAATTGAACTATGAGCCGATAGAGCAGCAAAATATGGTGCATTTATTTTTGTAGGTGATAAGTCTAGAGTTGCGACGCATAATAAATATTTGGTGCGCGTTGGCAGCTTGGACAACAATTATTGGTGCAATTGTCAAACGTTGGATCACAATGTTATTTGTGCGGATGTTTCGACGGTGACGGTGGCTGTAAGAATTGAAGTGTTTTAACGTAAATCTAACGGATATGTGCAGCCAAGAAAAGGTCGTGGCTCTTCTGATCGGAGCTGACGTAGCGGGCAAATTATTCACCGGGCGGATACATGTGCTAAAAAGTGGACTCACGGCGATCGAGACACACCTAGGGTGGTCTCTTATGGGTAAAGTTCCCGTGATTAGAAGACGCATAAACCTGGCTATGTCGGCCATTTCTATGTATGCTGAGGACGCCGACATTAAAGATCTATGGGCTCTGGACGTTTTGGGGATTAAAGACCCTATAGAGCACAAGACCCAGCAGCAACACAACTCGCAGGTAATAAAGGCATTCAGAGAGAGTGTAATAAAAAATGTCGAGGGTCGATACAAAGTGAAGCTTCCATGGTTCGAGTGTCATCCCAAACTAAGGGATAATAAAGGTATGGCAATTCAAAGATTAGAGTCTATGGTCCGCAAATTGCACGCGACGCGCAAATACGACGAGTGTGATGGCATTTTCTAAGCATGGTTGAGAGCGGGGATTATCGAACGCGTCCCGCTTGAAGAGGAGGCCCACCAGGGTAATTATCTACCGCATCGGCCAGTTTATAAGGACAACTCGACGACGAAGACCAGACCCATCTACGACGCGTCGGCCGGGGCCCCTTCCTCAACAGATGTCTGGAAAAGGTCCGAACCTCATCGAGCAGGTCATCGATATTCTATTGCGTTTTAGAGAAGGGACCATAGGCGTAAGTGCGGATATTAAAAAAGCTTTTTTGCAGATTAGTGCGAACCCGGCGGAGCGAGATTATTTAAGATTTTTATGGTACGACGCTGAGGGTAACTTAATTGTTTATCGACACTGCAGAGTAGTTTTCCGGGTTTGTAGTAGCCCTTTTATTTTAGGCGCGAACATCAATTTACATTTAGAAAATTATTTGCAATCAATTGAGAATGGTGTAAGCGCAGAAAAGTCCGATTATGATAATGTTTTCAAGCTTAGACATAGTTTTTATGTAGATAACTGCTTGACGAGCGTAAATAAGGTAAGCGATTTAAATAGTTTTATACGCGATGCTAAGGCAGTGATGGAGATGGGTATGTTTGACTTGCGCGGATGGGAGTACACTGGTGATGGCGATTCGCAGACTCAAACGGGAGTGCTTGGCCTATTATGGGACAAGCAACGAGACGCTTTATTACTCAATTTCGCGACGTAAGAAAAATTAGAATTTGAAAAAATTACGAAAAGAAATATATTGTCAGTGGCCCACCGCATTTTCGACCCGCTCGGTTTGTTTGTCCGGTCTCGCTTGGCGCGAAAATTTGATTACAAGAAGCATGGGCAGCTAAAGTATCGTGGGATGAGGAAGTTAATGAAAACATAAAAGAGAGATTTTTAAAGTGGGTTGAAGAACTGAAAAATTTGGGGCAAATCGCAGTACCGCGTTGCATGATAGGGGACGTAGACTCGGGCACGGAAATTACCTTGCATACGTTTGTCGATGCAAGCAAACTTGCGTACGCGGCGGTAATTTTCTTAAGAATTCAAAGAGGGCCCGATGTTAAAGCTCATTTCGTACAGGCGAAAACGAGAGTAGCTCCAGCCACTAAAAGTGAAACAAATAAATCCACGAATATCCCGCGATTAGAATTGTTAGCAGCAACTATCGGCGCAAGACTGACAAGCAACGTTTTAAGAGCATTAAGCGTAAAGTGCGATAAAGTATTTTTTTGGACAGACTCGTCTAAGGTAGTCACGTGGCTCAATAAAATTGATAATTGGAGTAATTTTGTAACAAATAGAGTCAAAGAAATCAGGGAAATAACGGAGCCTGGGCAATGGAGGCATGTACCCGGCCACCTTAACCTAGCTGATTTACCGTCAAGAGGTTGTACGGTCAAGCAATTGTTGGCATCGAATTGGTGGAAAGGGCCGGAATGGCTTAGACAGGAACCAACAAGCTGGCCTAATAATGAATTAAAAAAGTCAGAGAGAAAATGTACGGCATTAGTTAGTATCGGGAATAACAGGGAAAATATAGATTATAGTTGGTTTGAACGTTTTTCCGAATACTCAAAATTAGTACGAGTTTTAGGTCGGGTTAAAAGATTTTTGTCTAATTATAAAGTTGAAAAGGAAGCTTGAATTTATGGTTATTTAACATCAAACGAATTGCGTAACGCGGAGACTTTAGTGTTAAAAATGATTCAAGATAAGCATTTCAAAGAATTAAATGACAAACTAATTGAATTTTGTTTACCTTTTAGAGATGAGCAGGGAATTATTCGTACAAAAACGAAACTTTTATATCATGAAGACACGCTCAATTTTAGATGTCCGATTATACTACCTAGCAAAAATAGAATTGTGGTGTCAATTATTAGAGAAAAACATAAAGAGCTCAATCATGCAGGAGTCGCGGGCACTCTTAATGCGCTGCGCGAAAAGTATTGGATAATAGGCGGCCGAAAAGTAATCAGAGAAGTTATAAATAAATGTGTACAATGCCGCAGACATGACGCGAAGAACAGCCTCGCACAAGCAGCTTCTTTGCCGCTTAACCGGGTGAGAGACGCTGCAATTTTTGAGATAGTAGGGGCAGATTTTGCGGGGCCAAGGCTTGGATTTGTATTTTTAACCTGTGCCGTATATAGGGCGGTGCATCTAGAATTAGTGAATTCGTTATCAGTAGCATCCTTTTAAATGGCTTTGAGACGTCATATAGCAAGAAGAGGCAGACCAAGCGTGATTTATAGCGATAACGGAACCAATTTTACCGGGTTAAATAATGCCTTAAAATCAATAGATTATGAGAAATTAGCGGAAACACTAGCCGTGCAGCAGATCGAATGGCGTTTTAATCCGCCGTCAGCTCCTTGGTGGGGAGGGTTCTGGGAGCGCCTCATCGGTGTACTCAAGCGACCGTTAAAAGACGCACTCTTAAAAAATCATACCTTAGTTACGAAGAAATGATGACCACTCTTATTGACTGTGAAGCGGTTATCAATCCGCGTCATTTAACATTTTTATTAGAAGGCTATGAGGAAACTATACCCATATCTCCATCAATGTTCTTGCAAGAAGTAAAAGAAATTGGCGTCATAGATTTAGACAAAGTAGAAAAATTAGATATTAACAAGCGATTTGCGTACCGACTTAAAATAAAACAAGATTTGCGTAAAAAATTCAGAAATGAATATCTAGGTGCATTAGCACATTAAAAAACGGAAAAATAAAAGCTGCAAAGCAGTGAAAGTAGGAGACATTGTTCTTGTAGGTAGTGACAATTCGAATAGATTAGACTGGCCATTAGCTAAAGTAAAGCAAATTTTTGTAAGTAAAGACGGACAAGTCCGTGTAGTGCGATTAGTGACAGCAACTGGCGAAATAACGCGCCCAATTCAGCGCATATATCCGTTAGAATTAAGTTCAAATGAAGTAGAAAAATGCGACAAACAAATTGCAATAGAAAAGTTTAAAAATAAAGCTACGAAAGTCAACGATAAAGAAAAAACTGTTATTGTAAAACCGAAAGAAAAAGTAATCATAACTAGAAGTTGTAGAATTTCGCAAAAAAAAAAACCAGACAGATTAATGTACAATTAATAGTGTAATATTTATTTTTCTCATTTTCAGATAAGACTTTTGTTAATTGTTCCAGGCATCTTTCTTTAATTTTAAGCAAAAATATGTATGTGCATTCTTAATTTTCTACGTTTACGATATTTTTTCAATGTAATTTTTACTATGTAATGTATTTTAGTTATTTACACCTTTTTTTGTGGGGGTGGATGTTGTGTTAGCGTAAAAATTACAAGTAAAAATGCGTAGATGTGTAATGACGCAGAGTAGAGAAAAATTCGGAAAGAGCGATTGAGGGAGTAGTGGGAGGAAAAGCGACGCCGCATCCGCATGCGACAGCCAAGATATCGGCAGTGTTCAACGAGCATCAAAGATCGACCATCGACTAGGCGTGAATGTAACGCTTGATGTCTCTAAGTGTAAAATTATAAGTTTTCTTCATTTTTCTTATTCAATAAATATACGAATAGCATAACCTATTTTCCCAGTCTACTTCAATTGTCAAGACAAACTGCGTGCATTTTGATGATGACTAAACTGTATTTGGAGCATTATCAGACGCTGAAATTTTTGCTTCTTCTTGCGAATATGACGCGAATGGCGAAGATAAAGCTGGTGCGAATCAGAGCCAACACAAACTCTAACATCAAGGGAGGTCAGGAAATCACTTGGAACTCTCCGAAATTTTATGATGAAAACAGAAATTGAAAACAAAATATTTTCAGTACTGGAGATGGAGACTTTGGAAAATGCTTTGCACCAAAGACGCCAAGCCACATTGAAACAAAATACTATCCTGAATTTCTAAAATTAGTCGTGTTATTTTCTATGGAAATGTTAATACATACGTAAATCTTTTGTTCTTTTTTACTTGAGGCTGTATATGTGCACAATTTATGTAAGCTCACAAGTATATATTTTCACAAATGTAATAAAAACTACTTGTACTAATAATTCGAATATTTGGATAGTCTGTGAATGCTTCATTTCGAGAGCTTGCATTTCCAGACAAAAGCACGATCAGCATTTAGTTGGGAATGCAACTTGCTCTTTTTTTGCATCATGAATTACAAACCGTGGACAATCATGTACACATAAAATGTATCCGAATGCTTTGAACTTGGATCCATTTCATGGGCACATAAAAGATAAACTTTCCCACGTTGGGAGTTGGCGTTGCCAGACAAAAATGCAACATCAGCAGTGATGTTGGAAACAATTCAAGGGGAAAGTTACTAAATAATATAATCAAAAGTCGGCAACTACCTATTATAGACTCCGGTATTTTGCTTTAAATAGATTTCACGCGAATGGAAAAATCTTTGGGTCTGCCCTTCATGTTACCCTATCGCGAGCATTTGTGCATCAGCAGAAACTGAAATTAAGCTAGCCTTTGAGCGCTGTAAAATGAAGTTGTCGACTACTCCGACTTTGACTTGTCCAGGTTTCAGTCTTTCGTTCAACGTGCAGACGGACGCCTCAGATGTGGGACATGGAGCAGTGTTGAGCCAGACGTTTCCGGAGGGGGAGAAGGTCATCTGTTAATTAAGTCGCGCTCTGACTAAGGCAGAGGGTAAATATTCTACTACCGAAAAGGAAGTTCAACAAATGGTGTGCCAGCGATTCTCGAATTTTTCACAATATTGCCTCTGACGATAAAGAAGTGCTATGGAATTTTAGCAGTCACACTGAAGACCTCATTAAAATGCTCGGCCTAACTTGGCTTCCGAAGGTCGATGATAATCAAGTACGAAGGACGGTATCTTCCGACATCGCTAGGATGTTCGATCCGCAGCATATGGTGCAGCGGTCTACGCTCGATCAACCCTGATGGATGCGAGAATCGTAGTTCGACTACTATGCTTAAAATCACGTTTGGCCCCGCTTCGTCCGATAACGATTCCACGGTTGGAGCTAGGAGCTGCAAAATTGGGTACGGAGCTTACCCAAAGAGTCATAGCTCCCCTAAAAACGGAGGAGATCCTACATTATTTCTGGTCTGACTCAGAAATCGTTTCAGGGTGGATTAACGCAACAGTTTCAGCATTCAATACCTTTGTTGCTAATAGGGTATCATACATTCAAGCACTTTCGCTAACAAAAATATGGCGACGTGGACTCAAAAAATAACCCTGCTAACATTCTCTCTCGTGGTATTGCACTACAGAATTGACAAGATGTAACATTTGGTTGCATGAACCACCTTTTTTGCATGGAGCTCAGACACTAAGGCCGCCAGAATATACAAAGCGACAGTCATATGCCTCAGAAACAAGGGCAAAACTGACAACGATGACAACACTTATCAAGGCAGCCATTTTTATTGACGATATGCCCATTTTCTTCAAAAGTTTACAGCGGATTATCGCATATGTGCTAAGATTCACAGATCGCATTAGGAAGAACTTCACGTCGAATACACCTTTAGCAAATTCACTCAAAAGTCTCGAGTTATCTAGAGCAATAGAGGTCATTGCAAAGTATATCCAGCAAGATGAATTTGGTGGTGAACTTGTTTCATTAGAAAGAGCTCCACAGCTCTTTCTAGCGTGGTTTGACATATCTTGTCGATGCGCACTGGACAAAATTCAGATGCAGGTGCAACGTGATCTACTTATTTTACAATAGGTGAATTTCGTTGTGCTTGCATTTTTGGCTTGGGAATTGCAAATCCCCGATCCACTAATTTTAGTGTGTAAAATGACGATGCAAAAATAAATTTTCACTTGCATTCAGCTAGTCAAGTCGTGTTTGTTAATTTTATATAATCTGCGCAGCAATTATTGTGTATAAGTTTATGCACTTGTGCACATCTTAAATCAATTTTGTCCTAGTACAAGAACTGGGAGAAGTTTTGTTATTGACATAAGGCCAATAATCGCGACTTACGTTACACGAGTACAGGCACTGGAGTAAAAGAATTTGGCACAAGGCCTTACTCTAAAAGGACCCAGCCCATCAAGAAGACGCCTCTTGATGTGTGCTGTAGGGTCAGTGCTACTGTACGGAGCAGAAGTATGGGGCGATGCTCTCAGTAAGGAGGTTTACCGAAAACGCCTCGCACAAGTGCAGAGAAGAGGAGCGTTGAGGATTGCATCTTCATATCCAATAGTCTCTGATTCGATGGTGAAAGTTATTGCAGACGTGACACCTGTCGGTCTGCATGCTAGAGAGCGCCGCGCTATTTATCTGCGTCGAAACGAGGATGCGAGGGAGATGGTTGTCCGTGAAGAGAGAAAGCCCTCACTCAATGATTGGCAGCAGTCTTGGGTGAATTGCACGAAGGGAAAGTGGACTGCGCACCTCATCTCGGATGTGAGACCGCGGCTAAATCGAAGGCATGGTGAGACTGACTTCTATCTGACCCAGCTTTTGAGCGGGCATGGGTGTTTTCAGTCTTACCTGCACAAGATCGGTGAGTCACGGTCCCCCGATTTTCGGTATTGCCCAGGAGAGGAAGACAATGCCTGCCACACATTTTTTGCGGACATAAAATGGGACAGGCTGCGAAGAGCTCTCTACACGGAGACGGGAGAGCTCACCCCGGATAATATAGTCGCGGTGATGCTCGAATCGGTTGACAAATGGAACCAGGTAGCACATTATGTTCGGGTGGTCCCAAAAGATAGAAGGGACTCACAGCAGCCAGGGATGCTGGGGCTGGGGGATCGCTTGTCTGGCCCACCGCTACTCCCCGCCCGCTAGAAGAGCGATCCCCCAGCTTGAAGGCGCCTCACGGCGTAACAACACGAGACCTGGCCCGAAGTAATGTGTCAAACGGTTCCAGGCTAGGTTTTCAGGTTGACAGGGGAGGCGTTTAGTGCATAGTCCGGTCGCATTTTTGCGAACATGGGAGTCCCACACTGATAAATGGGCATTCACCTCCCTACCACAAACAAAAAAAAACCAAGTCAAGGAAAAGGAGTCTTGACTCAACACATTTTAAACCGACATATGCTAAATAAGCAGGTTACTCTTCCAAACTTTACTGAATTTCGGCTACCAGCTGAAAGAAAATTCCTAATTTTCAAACTTCACCAATACTTCCACTAAAATTCAAACCAAATATAATTTCTAACAAGTACTAAGTCCCTTCCAAACCAAAATTCATAGTGAAGCCTCCTGTTGACATTCGGGAAGACGGCCTATACATACCAAATACTGAAATTGCACCCAGCCTTCTTATTCCGGAAGGAATGTACAAGGCCAAAGAGTGGTTTAGCCTTTTAGCTATAACTAATCAGACCGATGATTATAAACTACACTTTCTGGAACAACCATTAAAAGTCTTTGAATTTTGCCCTGCGAAATTTGATGAAATTTTTAATTTCAATATCAATTCCACTCCTGATGTGGACAGCATTGTGACACCCCAATATGTTCCCAATTAATTTGTCCTGACCACCTAAACCAAGAGGAAAAGGACCTTATCTTAAAAATATGCCGAAAATACGACGATATTTTCTTCCGAGAAGGACAGAAAATTAGTTTCACAATCAAAATCAAACATAATATTTCAACTACGGACGATATACTTATTTATACTAAGTACGTCCATAGAGATGATGTGAAGGGACAAATTACTGACATGCTCAACCCAGCTATTCCCGTGGAGCGCCCCAGTTTGGGTACTCCCCAAAAAGGGATGCAAGTGGGAAACAGAAATGAAGATTAGTCATCGATTATCGGAAACTGAACGAGAAAACGATGAACGATCGCTATCCACTACCAAATATAAACGGCATACTTGACAAATTCCTCATGTAAACGTGTCGGTGAGCCTGTAACGGATTCTACGGGAAGCGTGTAGTGGGCAGTTTTTCTCAATCAATGGGCGTGGATGGAGGTATTTGGGTGAGTTAAAAAATGTCAAAAACTCGATCTTTGACGAGATCAGGGAAAGTTGCATGTAAAGTGTGAAGAATATTTCTGCATCTAGTGAAGGGCAATTTTGCATATTCACTACTTGTAGGGCTCCAATGAATAGTGAAGTGAAGGTTGTGTGCTTGGCGTCAAATTGTTAGCATTTGTAAGAAATTACTTGCCAAAAAGCTTCATCTCATTTCGCCAAGCAAATTCTGAGGATATAAATAATCCGAGCGAAAATTAGAAAATGTTTCGCAGAACTTACTAGCTGATATTCTTTTCGTCTATCATATTATTCTTGCATACCACTATTAGCCCATAATAGTTTGATAGCTTCTGCATATGGATCCTCGAATGATATCATAGTTTATAACCTATGCACCGTACTAATTTTGCAAGTGCTGGACTTTCTGATGAACTATCTTAAATTTATAATATATACTTTATGACTTTGACCATCGTTTACCTGGTGGTATCGGGCGGAGCGAGGCCAGAAGTCTCAAGTATATTTGCCGACAGAGCATGCAATCAGTTTATTAACACGTGCAAAGTGAAGTGTAGTGCGTGAAAATGAAAGAGAAAAAATCGCCAGTGAAGGCAGGCGGCGAGAAGTCACCACGGAAGAGAAGAAAGCGGAAGAAGGAAAACAGCGACGAGGACTCAGAGCGGGAGGTAAGCCAACCTGTGGACAACATGGCCAATGATATGGAATCGGTGTCGGATTCTAGCAGCATTGCAACGTCCAATGCTACGGAGGATAGCGACGCCGACTCAGTGGCAACGAGTGCCACAACCTTAGCACGAAGAACGTGAGACGAACAATTTAATGAGATGAAGAAGGTAATAGGTCAACAAAATGAGCAGATTAAGGAGTTCATAGCGAAACTCGCCAGCTAAGAGTTGCGCTTCGGCTCAAGCAGTGCACATGGTAATAAAATGGAGGCCATCGATGTCTCAATGGATGCGGTCGAGACACCAGCAGCGAACACTCTGGCAACACCTTTAGTAGTGCCACCCGCGGTAATAGCCGGCAGAAAACGGAGCGAGATCAACGAAATGCCAAACGGAGGAGTAGCGTAGAAATAAAATGGAGGAACCGGAGAAATAACCAAAAGGAGTGGCAAAGCAAATGGCGGATCTAGTGGAATAATTAAAGGTTCAAACGGAGGAACAGCGACAACAGAAAAAGGAAAAACAGCAACAACGGAAAAGGGAGCTCCAGCGTCGAAGTAGACGAAGATGCCCCCAATCATCATAATGGACGAGTCTCCAGCGTTTCGTAAGATCGAGGGTGAGTGTCTAAAAACATTAAAAAATACTTATTTACTAAAATCCCAAGGCCCTACCAGAACCCAAATATTAACAAACACCCCTGAGGACTACGAAATTACTAAAAAATATTTCAATGACTCCAATCGCGAGTTCTTCACCTACACCCTTATCGATGAGAAGCGTAAAGCACTCATCATTCGTGGCCTGCACGGCTCTTATGATCCACAGGAAATCGTGGAAGACTTATTAAGGCAAGGGGTTGAAGAGATCGAATCTGTTCGACCCTTCCAAACCAGTGCAGCTGCACGAAATAGCCGAAGTCTCAACTCATCTTTAAGCCAACCTTCAAAGAGGCAAATGTCAGGCACGTTAGGGCCATCTTGCATACGGTGGTCCGTTTTGAAACGGTCAAAAATCGTGAAATCCTGCAATGCAGGAACTGCCAGCGACTAGGTCACTCGGCATCTAATTGCAACCTTAAATACAGATGCGTGAAATGCAGTTTTTCACATGGCCCTGGTAACTGCCAAAAGCAGAAGGAAGATTCACCTAAATGTGCCAATTGCGGTGGTGAAGGCCACCCCGCCAACTATCGCAACTGTGCAACCTTCAAACAAGCCCGCGCCAAACAGGCGCCCAAACCTACTCCTGCTAACATTTCTCCCCTCGAACTCCTGCCATGAAGAGGAGTGATGGAGTCACTTTTGCAAGCCTCTTGCGAAAGCCGCTTCCCCAACAGTCCGCTTCACCTCCTAGCTTCATCGAAAAGGAAGTCAATTCGCTCTTCGGGGTGAGTCTTCCTATTTTGGCCACGAAGCTAAACGAGCTGCGGGCCGTGAAAAACGAAGACCATAAAAGATTGCTTCTCCTTCAGCTTCCTTTTGGTCCCAATGGAATTTAGGTTCATCCAGTTGAACATAAATTCAATTTTGAGCATTAGAAGGCAGTATGAGCTTCAGTCTTTTCTGGATCAACACAGGCCAAATACTGTATTCTTATCGGAAACAAAACTTGCACCCTTTCACTCTCCTTCATTCAAAAACTTCCAATTACACCGATCAGACCGTCCTGACTCCTCCGGTGGTGGCACGGGTATTCTCATCTACAATTCCGTACAGTCTTCTCAATTGTTTCTCCCCTCCCCTCTCTCAAATATTGAGAACACTATCATCTCCTTCGAAAAGAAAAACTGTATTTTTGTTTGTGCAGCCATCTACTGCCCAAACCAAGAACTAAACACCACTGACCTCCAACAGCTAGTGTTATTCATGAGGTCTACATCCTCAAACAAAAACTACAGATTATTCTTGGAGGCAACTTAAATGCCAGGCAACCCCAATTTCCCGATGTCACCACTAACCCAAATTGAGTCAAGCTCTACAACTGGCTTCAAAATGAAGCCAGTTTTTCAAGATCTACCATCTAGTGCCCTGCCCTACCTACCTTCCATAAAAACCCTTTGAGCTCCTACCTTGATATTTTCATTGGAAGTGACAGCCAACACAACCCCAACACTCTTCCATATTTAGAAACGATTCCTGGGATCAGTGACCATGACGCCGTTCTTTTAAATATTGAATCTACAGAGCGTGCTATTCGCCCAAACTACGCCTGTTTACCCGACTTCAACAAAGTTGACTGGCAGCAGGCAAACGACTTTCTAAGCTCTTCTCTCACCCCTCTCATCCTTCCTAACAATCTTCAGGTCTCCAACGCCTGTTGTATTGATGCCACAGTCGACAAATATTCTGAGTTAATTCAGGAGTATGTCGATTCGTGTGCTCCAAAACGAAAGCTTGGATGTTCCACCAGAAGTCATACGTGACATAAAGCGCAAAAAATCACTTCGAAGGCGCCTGTTCAAGCACCAGTACGATGCAAGGTTCGACTTCCTAAAAACGGAAATTCGCGACCTGAGCGCAAATATCCATTTAGAGATCAACGCACTCATGCAACAGTATCTTGCCGTGGAACTGGCACATCCAGGTTCGGAAACATTCCGGGAACTCCGGAAAGTCTGGCCGAACCTGGGGAAGTCATCTTCTAACTCTCGACATTTCCTGCAAAAAAACCAATCCCCTGCACTTTGCTTCTGCACATTCCACCACAAAAAGCCTATCTGAGCCCTTCTCGGAAAATTTAGTTAACAATTACATCACAAACCTTTACACCGTCGTATGCCCTAGAAAACATTCATTCTTCTCACTTGTTCTTTCATCCCATCGATTCCCCCTCATCAACTTCCCACCAAAGCAGTCTGTTATTCTCAACTCCTGCTCAAATCAAATCCCTTATCCTTTCTAGACCCAACAAAAAACCTGCGGAGCTGATAAAATTCCTATTACCTTACTCAAAAAGTGTAGTGACACTCTCTCCCCCTTTCTTTCGAGGCTGTTCAACCACTGCCTCCTCAATGCGTATTTTCCAAGCGCATGGAAGAGAGCAATCATAGCCCCTATTCTTAAGAAAAACGAAAGCCCCCTTCTTCCAAATAGCTACCCATCTATTTCGCTCCTTTCTACTACGACTTGTAAGATTTTCGAGCTTGTACTCAAAGAGTTCATTAACAAACACCTCTCTGCCATGAATATCATTTCACCTTTCCACTTCGCCAATCAACAAAACCTTTCGGTAGAACACCCTCTACTCATACTAAGGTCAAACATTGCTGACAACATTAGGAAAAAAATGCCTACAGTTGCTGTCCTTCTTGATATCAAGAAAGCGTTTGATTCTATGTGGTAACATGGACTCATATACAAACTAGCCGAAACCCACAAATTCCACCCCCATCTTTGCAAAATAATGCACAGTTTTCCCACCAACCGCTCCTCACAAGTCAAGGTAGATGAAAATCTATCTCTGCCATTCGCAAACGATGCCGGCATTCCCCAAGGATATGTTTTATCTGCGATCCACTTCTTTGCATATACCGCTGACCTTCCACGTCCTCCCGAACACCCCACACCGATCAAACTACTCTAATATGCGGATGACATCATCCTATTCGCTTCTTCCCGCAACTTCCCATCATTCCAATCTTGGCTTAATTCATACCTTGACGCGATTGATGCTTTCCTCCTTAACTGGCGACTCCTTCTCAATCCCACTTAATGCGAATGCATTGTTATTAAGAGTAAATTTCGCCTAACGAAAAACATGTGTGCCAATGCACGCAGCTTCTCGCTGAGTATTAAGGGCACGATTATTCCCATGAAGGAAAAGGTCACATATCTTGTTGTCTCTATCAGCTCTCACCTTTCCCCCACAACGCAGGTACACTCAGCTATTGCAAAAGCAACTAGAGCCTGGAGTGCACTCCACCCAATAATCCACTTCAACCCAATACCAATTAAGACATTAGTCTATAAAACACTTATCCACCCAATCCTCGTATACGGATTGACTTTCTGGTGTCATCTTTCCCCGTCACTCATGGAGGAACTTCGCAGGACCGAGAGGCAGTTCCTCAGACAGTGCTTCAACCTTCGCAGATCCCCGGTCTCAAGGCACTTCATTCCAAATCAGCGTCTTTACGACGCAACCAGAATACCAAGGATAGATCTCTTTGTCACAACTAACCTTCTAAGATTTTTCAAAAGGTCCCTAACCTCAACAAACCCCCTGGTCTAAGAGACTATGGCCATCCCTGCCGAAATCATAGAGAATTGTGATCACCCTGAACTGAACAAGAAAAGGATCTAAATTACCATCATAAAACCAGAAAGCCTTTTAAAAAGTACAATGTTGGAGAAACTATTTTTGTCAAAAGATACAAACGATTAGGTTCCAAATTAACACCTAGATACAGGCCGGCAATAGTTAGGGAAAATAGAAACACAACAGTTATCACGGAATCTGGAAAAAAATACATAAAAGTAATATACGAAATTAAATCTCGTTTTCTAGACTCACCATCCACATGATCAACTGCAAAGTCAAGGTCTTTGACTACACGAACTCCCTGATAATCACCATCAAGGCAGGGCAGGCAAAAATAACAACAGGAAATTTAAACATCATACATGATGTGAATATTTCACAATATGCGGAAATAACTGAGATATCAGAGATGATCAAACGAGAAATCAACAAGAGCAACCCATTATACCTTTATTTTGATCATGAGCTTACCCAAACTCAGAAACTTCTGAAATACTGAAGACCAAAAATTGCAAAGAGATCTTTAGATTTTATCGGTACTGCTTGGAAGTGGGTCGCAGGGAATCCCGACCACGAAGACTTTAACATCATCCAAGATAAAATAACCAATATATTAAAAAACAACAACAACCAAATCATCATAAACAAATCACTGACAGATCGAATGAACAATCTTACACGTATTTCCGATCAGATAGAAAAATTTGTAAAATCAAGTGACCATCATACTCATGACATAGCTGCCAGCCTACAATATAAACTCAGATTAATAAAAGAAGAATTGACAATAATTAATTATGCTTTAGACTTTGCAAAAACTGATACTGTAAACTCAATATTGCTATCAGGAAAAGAAATAAACAAAGCTATGGAGATATTAGATAAAGAAAATTTTCCATACAGCTCAAATGATGATGCTCTTAGATTAGCTGAAGTGAAAATTGTTACAAATGAGAAAACACTTTTATATATTGTAAAGATTCTAATTACTACTTTTGAAACTTTCGAAAAACTGGTCATAAGAATCGTGAAAAAGAATAATAAAGTTGTCGAAATTTATCAAAATCAAATCTTAAGAAACCATGATAAAATGTATGGTATGCTAAATAATTGTAAAACATTCAATGAACTATCAATTTGTAAGCAAACAGGTCTATTGGATATTAGCAATTCTACATGTCTCCCCTACATACTAAGAGGCCTTAACTCTAGTTGCAACATAGTCAGCGGCCTACAAGTACCCGAAATAGAAGAAATCACTACCGATATGATCTTAATAAACGACTTCAACGGATCAGTCCTAATAAATGATGAATCTCGGGAACTTCATGGCACGTTCATCATAAAATATCACAACGCCACATTGACGTTCAAGCAACACATCTTCGTCTCGAAGGAAACCACGATATGGCAAGTGCTCCCCGCCATCTTCCAGCCTACGTCATATGAGAAGCAATATCGACAGATCCTTTCCCTGGAAGTCATGGACGAATTACACATCAACAACACAAAGCGAATCGAGCTCCTGCAAGGCAGGAACATCCTGGAACGCTGGACCAACTATGGGATAAGCCTATCTACTCTATTGCTATTACTAATAATTATAATTCCCAGATTTTTCAAAAAGGATAACGTTAAAATTTCAATCAACCAACCGACAACAGGAGAAGAATCAATCGCACAGTCCAATACAAACCTTTTGTCTCACGCATCAATCCCAATACCACTACAGCCGTACGCACCTACGCATCAAACTCCAAGACTTAACAACCAGCCATTTTTCTAATCGAATGCGGACATCCGTTTTTAAGCGGGGAAGAGTTAACTAACGATTCCCTGGGAACATCTTACAAAGCAAATCACACGACATGAAACCCAATTCACGGAAACTTCGCGCCAGACGCTGACACCGCACCTGCAAATTTCAAAGGAAAATTCACCTGGAGCAACACTTTCCCACATTCATGGCAAGTGCAACGCCATCTTTAAAACTACATAAATAGATTAATAGAACATTGTAACATGTCAATTGTATTTTGAATTTGTGTACGACGGGGAGACTCTGCCCGTCTGTTAATAAAATTATTTTTTTAAAGTAAAACCGGAATAATTTGTTAACTTACTAGCGGAATATCTCTTCATAAATAAACAATATGTAAATTTCGCACCAGAAATTCCTCATCAAAGTTGCCGCACGACCGCTATTTAGGTATTAGGTACGTTCGAAAGTGGTGAAATTTTGCTGCATAGCTATTATGCCTTTCAGGAATTTGTTTCAGGTTGCTCAATAGCAGGTAGATATGTAAGTTGGGTGAGTCCATGGGTGCATCAGCAACTTTCTTCGCATTTCGTTAATGGAAACAACTACGTATATTGTTTACCCCACCGAACATTCCTAGAAGTATAAAATAAGCCAAAGAATAGACATTGTATAAATTTACTGTGTACATAACTACACAATATGTAAATTTCGCACCAGAAATTCTTCATCAAGTAAGCATTCTAATTCATGTGATCGAGCTCTTTATGCCTTTTCTAAGTTCCCCGCACGACCGCTAGCGATATTATGAGAGCTATTACACACGTACATACGATGTGTATCGTACACAAGAATAGGTTGGGTGAACTACAGGAAAGTGTAAATATAAGAGCGTTGGCAGAAAATAGGTTTTACGCCCCTTTTTTTAAGCGCCGCGGAAAGATACGATAAATACGAATAGCATACGAACTTGAAAATATTTGAGCGGGACCCAAGGCTCAACCAGCAAGGCATCAACACATTTTTCAGCAACTGGTTGCAATTTAGAATAGAGACGCCAGCGGTAACGATTTATTGATGAATGTGGAAGGTCGAAAAAGTGAAATGAGGGGGTCTAGCTAGTTATGTATAAGTAGCGTATCTTCCCATCAAAAACGAAAAGTCGCTGAAGAATGAATCTTTGATGCAATGCGAATCCGCGTTGTAAAACGTGAGAAGATTCGCTGCAAGTTTTCATGAACATGAAAACCCACACGCTGACTCGGCATAACTGTAATTAGAAAAAAGTAGAGTGAATTCTAAGCCGGTCGACCGCAACGCGAAACCGACCATTCGCAGATTACTGGAACCACTGTCTCCTTAAACTTGGCCATCTTGCTAGGTTATATCATGCAGTGTAAACTGAAACTGACGATCAGCTGTTTTATCAATGACGTCATTACTTTTTTTGTTTTTTTATCAGCTGTCGTGGCAGTAAGTGTCAGATTGTAGTCAAATCATGGAAGTTATTGGTGGCACTTTATTGCCTGAGAAACTGTTCAACAGGATAGCCTGAATTGTTTGTTGTGAGTCGTGTTGGAAGTTGCAAAGCAGTCCATTAAGTATTTCATACACATTTTAATCAACATTAACCGGAACTTCATTCAACTTTAGATCTATGACACTCCGTTTCGTTTAGTGAATTAATGTAACAATCTTCTCAGTCGAATAAAAGTAACTTTTCAGCAAAAGAATTTGTTATTATTTGAGTGTTATTCGGTCGGAAGTTTATCCGGCCTTTTTTATTTTTTGGCATTTCCTTTAAACCACTACACTCTGGAAAGACATCGCAGGAACGCTAGAAAAAGTTTTCATCTGTTGTTGAAACGCATAACATATATACGAAAAATCTGATTAATTTTTCTGTGGGTGCTGCAGAAGAATGTTTGAATATAGGAGGTCAGAGCGGTGAGGAAGCGTACCGTACTAGCAACTACGTGTACAGTGTATTCGAACACCGCTGACAATTCGGACGACTTCAATTCAAATTAATTTAGAGTTAATGTTGCGAACAACTTTGTTGCGAATCATGACGAAGATCAATGTTGCCGACCAAATCGCCGCGAACCAACCTGAAACGGAATTCGGGTAACGGAAAAGAAAAATAAAAGTTCTTTGGCCGAAAACTTCAGTTTTCGATAAATGAAAAGATTCAGCCCTTAGGATGAAGTGATAAAACGACTCAAATTCGCGATCCTGAATGGAGGAACACAAGTGAAAGAAGCTTAAGTTATTATTGGAACATGGTCTGCAGTAGCGAGGAACCAAAGTTGAATTTGCGAGATTGACTTGCGTGCTTGGATTTTTACTGTTGGCTAAAGAATTTTGATTTGGATCTCTTTCCCTTTTGGAACGGAGCATGAAGTAACAGCAGCAAGGGGCCCTTGACATCTAGGGTAGAAAAAGAGATCAGATTAGGTGAACTCAGATATAATTTTAAAATTGCATAAAATATGCAATTTTAAAATTACTTTTTTTCTTTTTTGCTTGATCTAGGGTTAGTTGTTATTACCGTTTTACAAGGGGTGCTCCGGTCAGGCTCTTTTCGGCCCCGGATAGCTCCGTCGGAGATGGCGCAGGCGCCACTCGTCCGCCCTTGGAGCCCGATTGGAGCCGCCGAACGAGGTTGCGGCATAACATATACAACCGCAAAAAAAGTTCACTTCAACTAATCTTTAACTTTAAGCTTTAAAATTTCACAAGAAAATATATAATATGTAGAATATTGAGAAAAAAAGAAAAACTAACGACGGTGATTCCGCTGCCGCAGATGTGGGGATCCCCCAATAACTGCTTTTTGCTTTTCCTGATTTCCACTGCCAATTTCCTCGATCGCGTTCCTCCGGTAGATCCCTGCCTCAACTCGCACTCTTCAACGGATGATTCTTCCTGCCAGAAAAAAGAAACGGGACAACCTTCCGTCCCCCTTTTATTGGATTCTCGGCCAACGGCTCATTCAGATAGGTCAAGCACCTTAAAACTCCCACTACGTGTGGTGGGCTATGCAATTTCCCAATTGGGTGTTCATGGAATCTCACTCCTACTGAACGAGTTTGGAGAAATGTCAGTAAGCCAATTTACTGACAGTTTGGGTTAGTTGCTGTTGTCGCTGAAGTTTGTTTTGGGATGGATTTGCGGATAGTTTCCTATACTGTGATGGATTTGTGAATAGTTTCAAATCACGTATCGTTGAATCCTTTTTCACAAAACGTACACAGGTACCGTTTGATATCCGAATGCCATTTCATGACGATTCAGGAGTCATTGCAGTGTAAATGTTTTTGAACATACGCAACATATGAATTTGTTAGGACCATCTTCGGAAACGACAATATTCTTTTTCTCATCCTCGCGAAGTTGATGCCCATGAGTATTTTCAATTGCCAATGGATTCTTAATACCATGTCCCCATTGACAAATTCTAATTGCACTTCTGCAAGTAGTCCCAGCCGTTGTTGCAATACATGCAGTTTGGTTTTCTTGTATGAGTGGCGATACCTGTCCTGTACTATGAGACCGCGTTCTTGCCGTCCCAGAACTTACACTTCGGATCAGCGGTTTCGCATCAACAGGTGAAATATCAAGACCCGATGATCCAGTCGACATATTTCCAGCACTTCCTGCTCCATTGTGGGACGAGCTGCTCGGCGACGGAAGTGACAGGTTGCTGCTGTGTGAATCAACGTCACTATGAAAGAATTTTAGCGCTGAATGTGAATAGTGATTGAAAGATTTAAAAATTGGGAGTTCAAGGGGAAGACGGCTGACAAGTGGCGGAGTAGAGTTGAAGTGGAAGTAAAAATATTATCGGTGGACTACCCGGAAGAAAATTTAATTGATAAAACAAATTCTAATGTGGAAACGGTTGAAGGAGCGAGTGCTTTGGATGAGGAGCGTGGCATCAACGATGGAAGAACATTTTTTTCCATTAAAGAAACTGAAATTGTATGAATTAGAAATTGATTTTCATTTAACTTTAATTAGATACCATTGCGTGTAAGTGGTGCGGCTCAAGAGAAATGTTGCGGGGCTAGAGAAGTAATAAAAAGAAGTATTGATCCAAACGTGAATTTGAGTTCAACTGAATTTAAGTGGAAGCATTCGACGGTGAAATAATTATATCGCCCTCCAGAGTGGTTATCGGGCGCAGTAAAAGCGTGGAGTGCCCGCAGAGTTTATTTAGCAGCGTGGCAGCCATGTTAGCGGACGCTATAGAATTGCTAGATTAGCGAAAGGTGAATTATAGCATAATTTCAGAGTAGAATATTTCTGAGTGGGAAATTGGTTAGTGAAGTGCTAGAGTGGAACCGGAAAACAATTGTCGTTAATATGATTTCCGCTTCCTACACGCGGTAAAATTTGTACCGCCAAGCCAAACACTGGCTTTGCGGCTTATTGGGACCTTATTGGCAAAGCAAGTGGAGCTCCCACACCCGTCTTCAGAAGAACTTACCCGGGTCCGAAAGCCCCTCCGGGTATCCTATTTTGACGGGCGTAGCACTTTTTGTCTTCCATAGCGTTGGTTCGGGATAGCAAACGTCGCCGAACGTATCGCAATCGGGCAAAATCGCTGGGTGCTGCGGAGCGTATCATGCTCATCAGCGAGTGGCACTGAATCAACGCCGGTCTTCGAATTCCAGCACTTGGCACACTCCACCATCCACGTGGATTCCCGCTCGTCTCCACGGAAGCTGCAGGGATATCCTCGTGGACAAAGACTAAGCCGGGAAGTGTTCGCAACAAGCACCCAATTCATGGTGTCAGAGTGTCTGAGTGATGCATTATAGTATCTCTCATGGAATCGTTGAGTAAATTATTGTAAAAGACCACTCTCGATCTTAACGTGGGCCTGGTCTGATAATCTTCTTTTGCTCCTTTGCTGTCTCTGGTAAGCGGGGTTAATTCTACTTGGCTGGTATACGGGTGCGTCCGCTGCCACTGCCCCAGATACGTACTCTTCGAAGGAATTTGTTTTCGGAGTCTAGGCCTCCCTCAGCTCTTCCAAGACTTCCATCATAAAAATTTCTAGATGATGGGTTTAATAACCGGCAATGACACGAGAAATCAGGTATCTACCGGCTCAATGCCCCGACTGTCACGAAGCTTACATTGGACAAATAAGAAGATTAATCAACACCAGGGTGCGAGAGCATTTAAGCGAAGCAAGTGCAGCGAGGAAAAAAGGAAAGAATAATTTTAGATCAGCAGTAGCGGAGCATTTTATAGCTCAAGGACACGAAATCACAGTGGATGACGCAACATCAATACGAGATGCGAGAGAACTGTATGCAATGGAAAGTCTCACCATTTCAAGACAAAAAGCCGTGCGAATGAACAACGACGCAGGTAATTGTAAATCCTGGGTCTTAAAGCTAATTAGTTGAGTAATTTTCAAATGTTACAAAAGGAATTTGAATAAAGTAATATAAATCTTAATTACCCTCTTTAGGAAACATACCTCAATGTAATTAAGGACTTAGTATATAAGTAGGATCTTTAGGTTAAGTGAAACAATCGCTGAAGAAGATCGAACGATAACGGTCGATCGAATCGACTACGAAAATAAAATTAAACTTAAATTAAATTATGTTGCGAAAACGAAATCAATTATGAACATTAAATATATGTTTTCATATACTCATAAATTTATTAAAACTTATGGTTACTAAGTCCGATAAAGATACAGTCCCAATCATTATTGATAAATGTAAATATAATCATGATGTAGAAGAAACAATTCATGATATTAAGTACCATAAGTAGCTTGCTAAAAAATGTATGGATGAATTAAAAAATGAAGTTAAAAATAAAATTGGTGATGTTAAAAATAAAATTGGTGATGACATGTGTAAGCTACAAGGCGGTAATGCAGTGAGAAAGCTTGTTGCACGACACGGAACCGTGTCTCCCCGAGGCTATAAAAGACCCCGTAGTACAAAGAAAAAGCTCTCTTTTTTCTCGTCGATTTCGAGGAATTGGTCGAAGGCAAAACGGCGAGAAAAATTAAGAAGCGGCTAGAAGGAATTGGCGATAAGGCGAATTATTCCATGAAGGAAGGACGACAAGCAGTTTTTGGTACAATTTTCAACTCTCCGAGGATCGACAGCAATTAAAACTAATCATCGAGCAAATAGGGGGCCCTCGGTCACGTAGAAACAAGGGTAGCGATGAGTAGTAGGTAATTAATTTTCCTTTTTTTGAATTTAGTAAATATTTTGAATTTTTAAATTGGAATATATTTGGTGTATCAAGTGGAAAATGTGAAGTCTGGCTCGCGAGTAATTATTGCGGCAGTGGCGAGACTTTAGGGTGGCTTATGACCGCCCGGTGGAAGTGTCCCCGAGTGCCACCTATGGGGTTTTGGTTTCCCTCGTAAATTAAATTGAAGGTGGTGATAGTTTTCAGGGTTAGGCCGTTTCGGTTTTTCTCTAAATCGAATCGGAATTGGAAGCATTTTCCCAGGGCCAGGCACGCAGTCGAGCGCTTACAAGAATTGTCGTGAAATCGGCGCCGTTTCAGAATTGTTCCCACTAATCGGAGCATCTCCGTGAGATTGCGGGTTTATCAGGTTTCCGCGGTGAAATTGCAATAGTGCCGGTGCGAACATTCCGACTCGGTCGCGTTCTCGCTTGGCGATCTCATTTGGGGCCCACTGGCAAAGCGAATGGCGCACGACCCCTCTTCGGTGGGCTTACATAGTCTAAGTGCCCCAGTTGGAGGTATCTGACGGAGCACCGAAAAGTAGTAAGCGTATCAAAGTATTTTAATTTACAATATTTTAGCTTGACTAGACTGTATAAATACAATGTTACGAGTTCAGATTTAGTGTTACAACATACACTTTACCAACAACCTACACGTTACCCTATCCTACATTTCGCTATTCAACGTAAAATTATAAGTTACCGACAACATACACGTTACCCTATCCTACATTTCGCTTCATTTACCTTTTCCTAAAATTTCATAATAACTCTTCCAACCCAGACGAAACCTAATCATTTTCTCCAAATTGAAACAATTAATAATCATGTAACAAGTAAATTTTCCTCCACGCGCGTCCTCATTAATGCGACTTGCACATTTTTTCGCTTTTCGCCCGAAAAAGGTGTCATTTACACCTTTGAGATTATGTTGCAACAAAATTATTTTCTGTCGTTCCCATAGACAAGATAATTTGCAAGAATCAGTTAAGAAGAAACTCGCTCCGCGTACGGGAGTTAAAAATAACTCCAATTGTACTCGTAATTTAATTTTTTTACAATAGTATTTAAAGTTAATAAAATATAATTAAGACGGTTAATAAAATATAATTAAGACGGTTAAAGAGTGTGTTTTAATAGTTTATTATTAGTTAAATATTTTTTTTTCCAATTCGCGTCTCGGTAAGTTTTTACTATTTAGCTCGGTATTATGGACTGTACAAAATAAATATAGTAAACATAGTTCCTTAGATGTGTGAAAAGTGCGCTTTTGGAGTTGAGGAGTGTGCGTAAAATCTCGCCACAACAGTGTTCTCATTGCGAACGAACAGCGGAGCGTCGGGAAGTCTCATGGTGGACAACATGTCATGGCAGTTATCACCTTATACTCACCTTTCCGTACAAGTTATCACATACTTATCTTTCCGTACATTGACCGTAACATATTGTCTGCGCATTTCTGCATTACTTGGCTAAACCAGTGAAACAAGAATATTGACCACAGGTATCAAAGGTAAATGCAAATATTGCATAAAGTAGGTAATAATCCGTTAATGTGAATGTCGCGTAGAATTAGCAAATTATTGATGATTTCGAGAATTGTGGTGCATAATTATAAATAGAGGCAAGCAGTAAGTTCAGAGTAGTTGGATTGTCACATTGAATTTACCTGGCAATAAAATTGTAATTAAAAGCGGAAAAACTGTTTTCTTATAAAACCGAATCGTCAAAACTATAACTTGGATTTCGTGCAACATGCAATGCAAGTAAATTCCGAAGTACACAGCGATACGACACGAGTGGAAACCGCAAAATCCAATGACAAGGTGCAGATCAGCGCATACATGATGCACACACAGCAAGTCGCAGGATGACTTTTACTAGGTAGACCCAAGGATGTCGAAAAAGTATCGATATATCGATATTTACGATTCGATGTATAGATATTTATAGACGATATTTAATATTCCGAAATGTCGATATAAAATTTCAAGTATCGACAACGTATCAAAATTGATATTTTTTTCAGAGAATATTTTTTAAAAATATAACCGTTTCATTTTCCAAGATTGTTGATCCAACTACGTTTGACAGTTTATTTGTGGTCAATCTGCTGTCTTTTAATTTGGTAAGATTAGTAAATATTATATAAACACACGAAAAAGCAAAATAAAATTTTATTTGTTGCACACCCAAATTTTCGCCGGTTATCCTGAATCCTCTCATTTCAGAATTTAGAATAGAAGAACTATTAAAGCTTATTGAGTTCAACGTGTTTTTGTATTAGAGTGTACAGACGCACGACTTTCGTGCGTTACAGTACTCGGCGAAGCAACCGAGCGCGACTTGGTCTTCTTCGTAAATACTCGAATGACGAAGAGCGCCGGGAGTCAATCACCGCGTTGGTTAAGTTAGTTCGTCTCGATCGCTCCAGTAGCACGCTCGCAAATAAACGTCTTCATATTATTAAATAAAATAACAAAATTATTAAACTAAAATCAACGTTTATTTATTCACCTAAACTTGTTCTCCCATTCCAGGTCTAACAGGTTATGGGCCCAGTTTACGTACTAACTGTGAAAATTAGGAGAACAAAAAGTGGAAAAATTAACCCGACGAGTCCCACGTGGCGCGGAACGGAAGTCGGCCATTGTTCGGTTGTGTCGAAGTTAACGAGAGTGAAAACGTGCGGAGTGTAAATCGAATCCGTGATGTCAGTGGGCATCTCAGTAAAGGGCGTAAAGCCATTTGACGGAACGAATTTTCAAGGCTGGAAAGCGCAAGTAAATGCTTTATTTGTGATGAATGATGTTCTCGATGTCGTCGACGGCACGAGGCCGGAGCCTCCTGCTGGAAACGGAAAAGCGGCCGCATTGAAGAAAAATATAAAGGACGATGCAACGGCAAAGTTTATAATACTATCGAATCTCAACGCGACGCAACAGGTGTGTGTATTGTCCTGCGTTTCTGCGAAAAAAAATGTGGGATAAATTGTGCCTAATTCATGAACAGAAAACCGCAACAAATAAACTACGTTTGCTACAAAAGTTTCACGCGTATCGAATGAGTGAATCGGATACAGCAGCTCAACATGTGGCGAAGGTGACAAACATGGCGAGTCAACTCAAGGACATCGGCGAAGATGTGTCGGACGCTACGACAATGGCAAAGATACTCGCGAGTCTCACCACGAGGTTCAGCACGCTGCAAGTAGCATGGGACAGTGTGGATCCGGTACGGCATACTCTCGATAACCTCCAGGAACGGCTGGTAAGAGAGGACGCAAGACTCAACGACGAAGAAGAAACGTCAGAAGCGCTGGCTGCGACAGCCCAAAATCGTCGTTCGCGAGGAACGAAAAGTGCTAAAAATAAAAAGACTGAAGATAAAAAGACTGAAAATAAACAGGACATGAAGGAAATGCAGTGTTACAAGTGCCAAGGCATGGGACATTTCGCGAGTCGCTGCCAAAACAAGCGAAAGCCACGCGATGGCGCCGAAAAAACACGTGACTGTGCATTCGTAGGTGAAATGAGCGGTTCGGTTGCGTCGGGCTTCAAAAGTGCGGGAACCGCGAAGGTGCTGTGGACAAAGACTCAAGTGATGAAGGCCGATCAGAGCGATGTCTGGCTGATCGACAGCGGCGCATCGCGACATCTAACTTACCGACGTGACTGGCTATCAGACTACAAGTCGGACAATACGGGTGCTACAGTGTCGCTTGGCGATAATCAAAACTGCAATGTCGCCGGTGAAGGCACAGTAAAAATTAAAAACTTGATCGATGGAGTGTGGCAAGATACAAAAATCGAAAATGTGCTACACGTGCCAAAGTTACGAGAAAATCTGTTCTCTGTCGGAGTATGTACTAAAAAGGAATTCCAAGTGCGTTTCGAAAATAATCAAGTTATCGTGGCGCGTGACAGTGAAGTACTTGCCACGGGAATGAAGCAAAACAATGGCGTGTACAGAATGTTTTTCAAGGTCGCGAAACAAGGGAGCAACGCAGAAGCCAATGTAGTTGCGACGAATTTAACCGTGTGGCACGAGCGTTTGGGATACGTCGGGAAGCGTGCAATTCGTGAATTAGCGGAAAAAGGACTCGTGAGTGGCGTAACATTTACAGACAAAAGGGATGTTTTCTGTGAGCCGTGCAGTCTTGGAAAAGCACACAGGTTACCCTTTAATAAGAAAATGAAGCCAGGTGAAAAAATGCACTCAGATGTCTGTGGGCCCATGTCGACGAGCTCGGTCGGAGGATCAAGGTTCTTTTTGACATTCAAAGACGAAGCAACAGGCTACAGGCATGTCTATTTCATGAGAAGGAAATCCGAAGTATTCGAAAAATTCAAAACTTACGAGAAAATGGTCGAGAACAAATTCGGAAGAAAAATGAAGACTCTTCGCTCCGACAATGGTCGAGAATTCTGTAACGAAGAGATGGACAAATATCTTGGGGAGTGTGGCATCAGACGAGAAACAACAGCGCCGTACAACCCGGAGCAAAATGGAAAAGCCGAGCGCGACAATCGGACGATTGACAAAAGTGCCCGTACAATGATAATCGCGAAGAATCTTCCATTGACTCTATGTGCAGAAGCAGTAAATTGTGCAGTGTACGTGTTAAATCGAACCGTATGGACGAGTGGCACCGTAACTCCGTACGAAGCGTAGGCTGGGAAGGTTCCGAACCTAAAGCATCTCCGAATCTTTGGATCAGATGCATACGTACACACTCCGAAACAATTCACGCGAAAAATTTGACGCTCGAGCAATCAAGAAAGTTTTTGTTGGATACACGGAAGAGTCAACGAATTACCGGGTATACGATCCTGAAAAGAAAAAGGTCAGCGTTGTTCGAAATGTCGTATTCAACAAGAAAATCGGACGGCCGTCGGTAGAAGCAAACGAGAAGGAAGATGAATATGAAAGATTTCTTCCAATGAACGAGGCACGAGAAGATAACGAAAGACATGAAATCGAAGAGGAAGAAGAACACGAGTACAACGGTGAGGACAACGTCGACATCAGAGAACGAGAAGAAGATCACAACGAGGACAACGCACAAGAGAACGAGCAAGAAGAAGAAGATCGCGAAAATCGAAGAGTCCTGCGAGATCGAAACGCAATTCAAACTCCGAGAAGGTATCGGCACGATGCAAATGTAGCCGAATACGTGATTCCATTGACATACAAAGAAGCAACAAAGAGCACTGAAGCCACGCAGTGGACAAGTGCGATTCATGACGAATTTAAAGTGCATGAAGAAAATCGTACGTGGGAACTTGTAACAAAAACGACGGATATGAGGCTAATCGATTCGAAATGGGTATTCCGTGTGAAGACGGACGTCGACGGGAAGTCACACCGCTTCAAAGCCCGATTATGCGCGAGAGGTTTTCTTAAACGTCAAGGGATTGACTTCAAAGAAACATTCTCCCCAGTCGTGAGATATGACTCACTAAGGATTCTGCTGGCAACGATAGCAGCGAAAAATCTCGACGTAGTGCAGTTCGATGTTCAAACTGCATTTTTGTACGGGGCACTTGAAGAAACAATCTTCATGAAAGTTCCGGAAGGACTGAAGCTGAAAGAAGATGCAAGAAACGTCGTATGTAAGCTCGAGAAGTCTCTCTACGGGCTTAAGCAGGCTCCACGCTATTGGAACCAAAGATTTACAAAGTTTCTGAGTGAATTTAACTTCAAAGAATGTGAAGCAGATAAGTGCGTGTTTACCGGGAAGTTTAAAAACGACGAAGTATATCTGGCGCTGTCCGTCGATGATGGGCTGGTAGCCTCAGACAATGTAGAGACATTTAAGAAAATCTTTCAACGATTAAGCGAAACGTTCAGAATTACGATCGGAGATTCTAACATTTTTGTCGGGTTGCAGATCGAAAGAGATAGAGAAAAAGGAAAAATGGTAATTCACCAGAGCGCGTCCACAAAGAAAATAATCGAAAAATTCGGCATGGTAGACGCGAAAACGGTAAGCGTGCCGGCGGATCCGCACGCAGCACTGACCCCGGTCGTAGAAAGCGAAATAAAAATAAACAACGTGCCATATCGCGAAGCAGTAGGCTCTTTAGTTTTTCTAGCAGCCGTTTCGTAAATTCTTGAACGAGCACGATTCATCCCATTGGCAGGCGGTTAAAAGAATATCTGAAAGGCACGGTTAACTATGGCATCGAGTATCAAAGCGGCGGTAGCGAAGCAAAGCTGATAGGTTTCTCAGATGCTGACTACGCCGGAGATGTAGAGACGCGGAGGTCGACGACCGGATATGTATTCTGTCTGTCAAACGGAGCCGTAACATGGTCGTCACAACGACAAAAACTGGTGACATTGAGCACAACAGAAGCCGAGTACTTAGCTGCATCGGCAGCTGCTCGGGAAGTAGTCTGGATTAGAAAATTGTTGTCGGACATCGGATGTCCTTGTGATAAAGAAACAACGCTTTATGTTGATAATCAAAGCGCAATCCAACTAGTCAGAAATCCAGTTTTTCACAAAAGAACCAAGCATATAGATGTTCATTTTCACTTTATTCGCGAGAAAGTGAACCAAAAAGAAATTAATGTTGAATACGTTTCATCTGCGAATCAAAGAGCAAGTATATTTACAAAGGCGCTGCCGCAAGCTCGCTTCAAGGATCTATGTTACAAGCTAAACATGATAACAGCAAACGAGAAACACTCGAACGGCGGTAGTATTAAAGCTGATTGAGTTCAGCGTGTTTTTGTATTAGAGTGTACAGGCGCACGACTTTCGTGCGTAACTGTACTCGGCGTAGCAACCGAGCGCGACTCGGTCTTCTTCGTAAATACCCGAATGACGAAGAGCGCCGGGAGTCAATCACCGCGTTGGTTAAGTTAGTTCGTCTCGATCGCTCCAGTGGCACGCTCGCAAATAAACGTCTTCATATTATTAAATAAAATAACAACATTATTAAACTAAAATCAACGTTTATTTATTCACCTAAACTTGCTCTCCCATTCCAGGTCTAACAAGAGCTTGTCGCAAAATATCATCTGGCACCGCTGGTCTGGTGTTGCACAACATGGCATCATAATTCAAATTCAAATCTCTGAACATACACCTCTGGCCTTGATGGCAGAAAAATTTGAATTTTGAAATGTCAAGCTTCGATGTTACGTAGCTGGCAAGTGTATCCTTGGTTTTGTTGTAAGGGAGCCTTGATATGAACCATTTTAAGGGTGGGGAGACTGCTCGCAATACTTTGTTATTAGCTAACACACTATCTGTATAGTTTCGTGGCGCTGAAGGCATAACTATGTTGTGCTGAAGATTGTTAATCGTTGATTTTGGTTGGTACAGATCGGATTGCGGCTGAAGTTTTTGTTGCTGCTGCATGCGACTATTTTGTTAATGCAATGACGGCGTCATACGCACTGGACGAAAATAACTGCGGGGACAGCAGAAGACATTGAGTTGTCGAGGATTGTTCCGGAAACTGCTGTTGCTGATCCTCACTCTGCGGCAGACACAGGAGTAATTGCTGAGGTTGCTGTTGTTGTATAGCATGCACATTTTCGAGAGGAAGAACATTGACACCCTGTTCCGGTTGCTGGCTTATCCGACATGTAGAAGCTAATTCAGCCTGAGCAATTGAAACGAGAGACGATAAAGAAGCTTTCGTCTCCTCGAGTTTAACCTGCATTTTCGAAAAGGAGGTTGAAAGGGACTCCACTGTAGTATTGGCTGATCAGAGTCGGTCCTTAAATGAGCGCAGTAGCAGCATACCCCAGAATCGCTTTTCATGATATCAGCCAATGGACCAGCTAAATTAACACATTTAGCGTGGAATGTTAATCCACAAAGGCCAAAACATGTAACGATTTTGGTTTTGTTCGGCCTATCTAAGCGAGTAGTAGCCATGCAGATAGACATTATGCAAGTGAAAGTTAGAATAAGAATTAGCACAGGCACAAAATCACGTAGTATAACGATCGTTCAATAAATTTACATAAATATGAAGAGGTGAGTCTTCGGTCAATTACTTCAAACGATAAGCGAACGCCCAAAGATATGCAAAGTCAAAGTGTATATAAAATTCTTGCTTAGCTTGAATACGAACCTAGTATTCTAATCTACATACACTTGTGCCTACGCAGTTCCAAGTTGCAACGGACTCATCATCATTTACTAATCGCACCACCAGGCAGCATTGTGGCAGTTATATCGGCAGCAACTTCAATCTCACTCTCGCTTCTGATACCTCGAAGTGTACACATGCATGACGCTATAGCTCCGTACAATTTTGTTAATAAAGTTTATTTTAGTTTACAAACGAGAGTTCATGCATTCATATTTCGTATACTCAATATTGGTGACAACGATATGAATTTCTTTTTAAGAAATGCCGAACGAATTTTTCGGAGCCGATTAAGGGAATGTCGACCGAGCCTCCGCTAACATCAACGCTGCAATCATGGTCAAATTGACACTTTTCTGGCACACTAAACCAACATTATGGTTCTCGCGCGTTAAAGCAGCAGAAAAATCAACTCGGACGCGGCACGTTGTGACATAGTTGTGACTGAATTGGACATGCCGACTCTATCGCAGGTTGCAGATATCATAGAAAATCCACCCGAGGACGGTAAATACGAAAACCTGAAATGGAGGTGCTGGCTGTTTTTTGGCGTCACCGACGAGGAAAGGACGCGCCAAGTGCTTTTTGATCTTGAGATGGAGGATATACGACCGTCCCAATTTTTGTGTCACCTGCAATGCACTACTGGGAACTCTATTCGGGATAACCTCATCAAATTTTTATGGCTTCAACGCCTTCCCTCCAGCACTCACGCCATCCTCGCTGTGAACGAGCGCGGTAGCCTCCGGGATCGTATAGCCAGTATCGGCACACCAAACACGGTGTCGTGCGTGCAGACCGACTCAGCCTTACGCCCGGTGAATGACAGCGAGTCCATTTTAAAAAGCATCGACGAGCTGAGAACAGAAGTGAACCGCATACAAGCGTTGTCGCAGCAGAACAGCTCTTCCGATTGCAGCTCGTTTCAGCAGTCGAATCCGGTTAAAAAGTATACACCGCCGTGTTATTTCCATCGCCGTTTTGGTGCCGTTGGGAAACGGTGTCGCCCACCATGCTCCTTCGTTGAAAGGCGTGGGAAACG
The DNA here is from genome assembly GCA_963969285.1 of Odontomyia ornata. Taxonomy (NCBI): domain Eukaryota; kingdom Metazoa; phylum Arthropoda; class Insecta; order Diptera; family Stratiomyidae; genus Odontomyia; species Odontomyia ornata. Next base: position 279,768,968 of record OZ017740.1, read on the forward strand.
CATCGAACCGCTAGCTCAGGAAGCGACAGCTGGCGGTTTCTCGGAAAGTCGCCTGAAAGTTTGCGACCTAATGTCGAAGATAAAATTCCTCGTCGATGCAGGAGCGGATGATTCCATTATTCCGGTTTCTCACCTGCATGCAGCAAAAGAAATTTCCCCATACAAATTGTTTGCAACAAATGGAACTACAATACCTACCTTCGGTAACAAGGTTCTCGTGATTTCACTTGGCCTGCTGCGCGTGTTCCGCTGGCATTTTCGTATCACAAAGGTGTCGAGCCCCATCCTAGGCGCCGATTTTCACGGAAGTTTCGGTCTATCCGTGGGTCCTTAAAGCCACAAGCTCCTGAACTCTACAAGTAAGGCGTTTATATAGGGAAAGATTAGCGGGCACCTACAGGCGTCCTTGCTAACCGTCGTTGGAAGTTCGCCGTCTGTATCCCTACTGAAAGAATTTCCGGACCACAACAATCCGGCAGTCTCCGCGCGGTTTCCGGCACATCAAACCAAATATATAACTACAACCCCCCAGTAGCAGACCACCAACTAAACTAGGACAAGCTACGTGTAGGGCGAAACGAGCTCCAGTTTCTGCTGGATAAAGGTTTCTGTAGATCATCCAAGAGTCCCTTGCACTTCGTCCCAAAGAAAGACGGCATATGGTGGCCATGCAAAAACTATCGTCGCCTTAACGCCGCTGCAGTCCCGAATAAATATTCAACGCGAAAAATCGAGGATATTTCCGTGAACTTAAATGGGATGCGCGTTTTCTCGAAGATTGATTTACTGCGCGCGTTCCATCAAATTCCAATAGCGGAGGAAGACATCCCAAAACGGCGGTCACGACGCCGTTTGGACTTTTTGAATGCACGGTGATGACGTTTGGTCTTCAGAGCACAGCGCAGACTTATGGACGAGGTGCTCCGAGGGCTCGAATACTGTTTTTGCTACCTCGACGATGTGTTCATCGTGTCGAAATGGGAGGAGGAGCATTTACAGCATCTACGAGTAGTATTTCAACGTCTATTCAGCTTCGGGATCGCCATTGATGTCTCTAAGTGCGAGTGGGGCGTGAGCAAAATAGAGCACCTCGGGCACATTACTAGCGAGAAAGGCGTGCGCACCCCCCACATCTAGAGTAGATGCGATCTGGAATTTTAAAAGGCCTGTCACGGTATAGCATATCTGGCGGTTTTTGGGAACACTGAACTTTTATCGGCGGTTGGACCGCAACGTCGCGATAATTCAGGCCCCTTTCAAGAAATTTTCTAAAGGCAACAAGAAAGGAGACAGGACGACAATTGACTGAACCACGGAAGCGGAGGAGGCGTTCGTAAAGTCCAGGGACAGCTTAGCGGATTCCATATTACTTTTGCAATATCAGCCCAGTAAACCTCTCAGGCTGACTACTGATGCATCCGACATAACTGTAGTTGTCGTGTTAGAGCAAGAACAAAATGGTCGATGGCTCCCGTTGGCGTTTTTCTAAAGAAAACTCTCTGCAACCAAGTCGGGGTATAGCATTTACGACCGAGAATTGCTCGCTGTTTATACCAGTGTTCATCATTTCCGACACTATCTAGAAGGCTCTTCGTTCTTCACCCTGACGGACCACAAATCACTGACGTACACATTCGCTAAATCCGCAAGCAAAGCCTCGAAGCGCTAACTCAGGCATCTCAATTACATTTCGCAATTCACGACGGATTTCCGTTTCATCACCGGAGTGTGAGTACTTTTGAGATGCCGTATAGTATCAGCGAGGATGAGCACGCTCTAGAGCAAAGCCGCGACATGGAATTTCAACAGCTGCTCCGAAACAACAACACCTCGTTGAAACTCATCCAGCGTTCATGCGGTACGCATCAGAAGTTGATTTGCGACGAGTCCCTAGAGCGGCTCAGACCCTTCGTCTCGGTTTCGTTGCGCAAGAAAATCTTCGGAATTTTTCACCGACTGGCGCATCCTAGTGCTCGATCTACGTGTAAGGCTATCGCAGGAAAGTTTGTGTTGACGAATATGAGGAGGGACATCCGCGTTTGGGCTCGTTCGTGCGTGCCGTGCCAGCGCTCGAAAGTTACTCGTCATCAGATGAATCCGGTGCAGCCATTTCCAGTGCCCGACGGCCGTTTCCAGGACATCCCTTCGGACATCATTGGGCCATTCACCCCATCGCAAGGTTTTAAGTATTGCCTAACGATGATCCATCGCTTCTGTTACGTTAAAAATGAGGCTGGCGCTACGCCACATAAACGATTCCGGTTGGGGGCCTTGGGGTCCCGACTAGCCCGTGGAGACAGGGTAGGTAGCGCCACAATTGTTACGTTAAAAATGAGGCTGGCGCTACGCCGCATAAACGATTCCGGTTGGGGGCCCTGGGGTCCCGACTAGCCCGTGGAGACGGGGTAGGTAGCGCCACTCGCCAACGCTAAAATTGCCCCCAGGAGCCAATTGGCGAGCTTGCGGCTCCCCGGAATGGTCCTCCTACTACCACTAACTCCCACAAGGAATGTCACTGCCTAAGAAAAATCACGAAAAAAGAATCCTGAGGGGACCTATCGCAGCTTGAGGTCCTAGACGGAAGGATCCTTGCACACTCTGGACCAAGATAAGCTTTTGGTCAACACTGCGCGCTCCACGCGCAAAAAACACTGCTGTAACACAGTCACGACACAAAATTTTATATGGAACAAATCAAGTCAAGTGAAGTAATTCACGCAATATTATATTCTTCCACAACTAATTCAATGCACAATTGACAATAAAAAAGGGAATTTATGGAATCTTATCACTTACTCTACGTTGGGAGCCCCGCCGACGAACGAAGTCTTTGCTTTCCACACAATCTCCCGTTTTAATTCCACACTTCAGTTGTCTTGCGCAGTTTATCTACTCCTCTTCTCCTATGCGTTGATGAGTCCCGGATGTATGCAAAATTAGCGTCCTCCTCTTGGGAAGACGTTGTACGCTGCCTGTCGGTTTGATGATCGTCCTAGGTTGGCTAGAAATCCGTGCGAAAGAGACCGTTTCCATGGTCACTGGCTCTTTTATTAACTTGGTCCAACGGCTCTTTTACTTGAGTTGAAGAACCCAAGTTCAAGGCCACAACATTCATCACGGCTGCTCAACCTTGCAGCGTTTATCTCAGGCGCAAACCCAGTTTTTAACTTGGTGGCCATGTTCCTGTTGCGCACTGCACTGTTTTATCAGTAACAACTTTACCGATAGTTATGATTGGAATGTCAGTCGTGATATTACTTGTTATTCCGTGCGCGCATGTTTACGTTCGTCGCGAGTGTAATTCGAGTGATTGTGTCCGCGCAGGGATGTGTTAGGCGATCAGTCGGGAATCACGTAAGTAGATCGCATCGCAAGCTTTATCATGGACGTTTGGTCCTAGAATATGCTCATCTTGTTTAACATTTTTCAGATAACATCATCGGCTTCCATTACTTCGTTTAAAGGCATTTTATGGTTCTCGCGGCTCAATCCATCGTATTTCTATGCTGGAGTAATTCAGAACGGTGTACTCAAGATTGCGAACGGGATCTGGTATACTAGTAATGTCCGGAAATAATGAATTTTACTTTGTCCACCTTTCTTTTCACTTGCAATGGTTGAGGTTCTCACGTACACTGCATATTGGGTGTAAGGTTTTAAGTGCGTGAACAGATCTCGGTGGTCCTTATTATTGTCATCATCGACTTCCCATGAATCATATCCGCAACCATGACGATTTTCGTAAATTGATACATTTTGATATGGTGCCTCCACATAGAAGTATTGATAGCCAAGAAAACTCGTTCATCTTCAAACTCGACTGATTAGTGCAGCCGTTTCAAACAGTTGGACTTCTAAAAGTTCTAATTCTTGGATATCGCATGCAACCCGATCGCCGTTCGAATCTCGTGCTACTTCAGCCACATAAAATGTATAATTTTGTTTGATGAACGGTTTAAGCGCTTCAGTTTTATTGTAGCATAGTTTCGGATTGAAATGGAAAAATATTCGCCCACGCTCGATTGTAACGCTTTGATTTTCACCCCATAAGTTTTGTAAATTTTGATTGTCGAGAACGTAGAGAGCATACATCGAATCTGCCAAATATTCAACCCGAATAACACGCAATCGTCTGAAGAATGATAAAAAACAATTTGTGTGCATTCCGTTTTGGTTAAACATCGTCGAGTCATATGCTTGTACGTCCTGGCTGGGCACTCTTGTTCACAAATGTTCTCACCATCTTTACCAAAAGGAACTAAATTTCGGCAAACGGAACATGTACTCCATCATCTGAATAACTACCGAGACAAGTTTCGTTGCAACATTTCTTGAGTTGGAACCCGGACGTCAAGCACGAACACTTTTTCCATGATTTTGTCGACTGCGATATAACTTACATGCTGATTTTGTTGTGGTTACGACCATTCAGTCCGATAGAGTTCAATTAAAAATCCTTTCTTCCAAGGACCATAACAGGAAAGATAACCGCTGACTTAATTTTGTTTGACACTCATGTAGGTTGCATTTGCATACGTATCCTTCTTTTTCCGCTTAATTCTTAATCCCTAACATAACTTAATGCTACTGATTTCCTTTTTTTTTCCTAACCTGACTTTAATCCTTCCCACCAGTACTTCCGCATAAAATCTTGGAGTGCAAGGAATCCTTCCCTTCTGGGAATGGTTTCGGGGCTTAAATTATATTTCGTAACACTTCTCGAGGTGGCCTGAGGCCATCCCCATCACCGATCAGACAGCGGAAACCTCATCACGACACATCAGTGCTCCCAGTTCGAATCATTACTGTTCAAGTCTCTCGCCACTTTCTCCGGAATGTCTGAAGCCGGCTTTCTAAAAGCTTGAGCAGAATTGGCATCAACCCACTGACACACCGAGTATCGCCGATTCACCGAAAGCTTATCGTCCGCCAAAAGCCTCCGCAGCATCCGGAGCGCGTAACGTAACTCCTACCGAAGAGAATCATTCGAGCCCATCGGCCGTATAGCAGTCTTCACCCAGCACACGCCTCCCGGCATCTAAGCAGCGGCAATAGTGGCGAAATCCAAATACAACGAGCATGTGTCGGTCAATGAGGGGTACAAGCTCTGAAGAGCATTTTTTAATGTCTCCTGGAATCGTTTACGAATTTGTAATTCCTTGCTTGCTTTATACTCTTTCTTACGATTCATCCCGTATTGTATGCTTTTCTATCATCTTCTTGCTTTAAAGATATCAGATTTGGAGAAAATAAATAAATTTATGTATAAGGAACAATGTGTGAAAAATAGGTAGTTCGACAGCTTAAATGTGTCCCAGCGAGTCATACTCTATTTATTACACGGTTCAATAGTTGCTTTTAATATAACTTTTATTTTAATGCTTTGTTCATTAGAATTCGCAATTTTCCGGAAATAAACCTTTTCTCTTTTATTATAACGAATACATGTGCTACTAAGCGGAAGGTACTCTTTTATTGCTTGAATTTAATTTGGCGTATTTTCAGTGATGCAGTTTCTCTTTGCTCTTCAGATATGTTACAAGGCTGGCAATATATTACCATTTGGGGGGAAGGATTTTTAGGACAAAGCTTTGCGCCTGAGATTAGCAGATGAATAAAGGTGAAATTCAAGCGCGTTGAGTACCTGCAATTTGAATAAGATGGATGAAGATATAAGACAAGATAGTGTACCGACGCAGTTTAAAATTGCGACTCCGGCAGCAACTTCAATCCCTCTCTCCTTTGATACTCTGACGTGTACACACGCACGATGTTAAAGCTCCGTACATTTCAGTTGATAAAGTTTATTTTTAATGTACAAACGAGAGTTCATACATTAATGTTTCGTATACTCAATAAGATATGCAAAGTCAAAGCATTGTGTTTCTATACATGGTGGTGTCACGGTGCACACCAAATTAACTCCACATTGGGAGAACCCATGCTTTTGGCGGCGCAGCTGTCGCTTGTTAGTGTCTTAGATAGGAAAATTTCATCCTCGACAAACTTTTCAAGCTGATTAGAAAAGCAACTCAACGTATACAATATCTGAGATGTGTGGTGGATATATTGATCAACATCTCTGCATAAATGCGATCGAACGAATAATGTATGGAACGGTGTGTGTTCGCTTTGTGGCTGGCGCTAGCGGCACGGCCACGATGTGCAGTGTGTGAAGATTGTTTCACTATTTGCAATTGGAAATGAATGGATATTTATTTGCCTATCGATTGCGTAGCAGAAAAATTGAAATGCTTTTGATTTGGGCGCCCGTTCATTTATGTGGGTCATGTTTAATGAATAAATGAATTGATCGCACATAATTTTCTTGTGTAAAATATTTAAAGGATTATTTTGATTTGTTTGAAAGACTATAAAAAAGCAAGCCTGCAGATCAAGGGAATTGGAGGAGCATCAAGAAGTGCCAGGCATCGAATCAATCTAGAGGTCCAATCTCGACTCACGAAGTTTCAACCAGATTTGAGGCGTTTATCCTGCCTGAAATTGTATCCAAGCAGCCAGCTCAGCACGTGGATATCAGTTCTTGGGAAATGCCTTCAACCGTATCGCTGGCAGACCCTACATTCAATCAACCAGAGCACGTGGACATGCTTTTGGGAGCTGAATTCTATCATGAGCTCTTAACTCCAGGTCTGTTGAAGCTATCAGAAGCTACTCCCATTCTTCAAAACACAGTATTTGGATGGATAATGTCTGGAAGAGTCAATCAGGATCATGTGGGTCATGCTACGTGTGGTGTCTTCGCGGCGGACGAGGAGGTCACTAACGAGCTGATAGAGCGATTTTGGAGGATCGATGAGGTTACTGACAATCAGCCAGCTCTATCAGTAATGGACAAAAAGTGTGAGATCCATTTCGTGGAGAATACCACCAGATTGGAAAACGGTCGATTCTCGGTCCGATTGCCCTTCCTAGATGACCCATCAACATTGGGAGAGTCTCGAAGAACAGCATTCAATCGGCTGAGTTCTCTCGAAAGACGATTGGCTAAGGACTCAGCCTTAAAAGACCAATATGATGAGTTCATGAAGGAATACGAGTCTCTGGGTCACATGACTAGAATCAATTCCAAGGATATACCAGAGAGACACTATGTGATACCACACCATTGTGTACTAAAGCCGGAAAGTACATCCACAAAACTGCGAGTGGTATTTGATGCTTCATCTAAAACCAGTTCTGGGTCGTCACTCAATGACATTTTGCACACGGGTCCAACAGTTCAGCCGGAGTTATTCACCATTTTGCTACGTTTCCGGATACCAACTTATGTTTTCACTGCCGACATTCAGAAGATGTATCGGCAGGTATTCATGCATCCGGAGGATAGACAATACCAAATCATATTGTGGCGCGACAATCCATCAGAACTAATGTGCTACTACCAACTCAACACCGTCACATACGGAACCCGCGCAGCACCATATTTGGCAACCAAATGCCTTCAAAAGCTTGCAGAAGACAACCGCCAGAGGTACCCGTTGGGATCAGTTGCGCTTAATGATCACTTTTATGTGGATGATGGATTGGTGGGCTCTAATTCATTGGTGGAAGCCCTTGAAACTCAAAGACAGTTAATTGAATTGCTGAGCTTGGCCGGTTTCAGCCTTCGCAAATGGTGTGCCAGCCACAAGCGACTCTTGGATTGCATTTTACCGGAACACACCGAGAAGCCAGCTTGGATTTGGAGGGAATGCAAGCCAATTCCATAAAGACATTAGGCATGATCTGCCGTCCAAGTGATGACCAATTCCTGATAAGGGTAAACCAGCAGACATTTGACAAGATAACCAAACGCAACGTCACGTCAGAGTTGGCCAGAATCTTTGACCCATTAGGAATACTGGCTCCAGTTGTGGTGACTGCCAAAATGTTCATCCAGAAGCTGTGGCAACTAAACATCTCCTGGGATGATCCATTGCCCCCAGATGATGAAAAGACTTGGAGATCATTTCGCAGTGATCTTAACAGCTTGCAGAACATACCAGTTCCACGACATATTTTTAAACAGCAGACTCCGAAATCGGTGCAAGTTCATGTTTTTGTTTTTTTCAACGCGAAAAATCGAGGATATTTCCGTGAACTTAAATGGGATGCGCGTTTTCTCGAAGATTGATTTACTGCGCGCGTTCCATCAAATTCCAATAGCGGAGGAAGACATCCCAAAACGGCGGTCACGACGCCGTTTGGACTTTTTGAATGCACGGTGATGACGTTTGGTCTTCAGAGCACAGCGCAGACTTATGGACGAGGTGCTCCGAGGGCTCGAATACTGTTTTTGCTACCTCGACGATGTGTTCATCGTGTCGAAATGGGAGGAGGAGCATTTACAGCATCTACGAGTAGTATTTCAACGTCTATTCAGCTTCGGGATCGCCATTGATGTCTCTAAGTGCGAGTGGGGCGTGAGCAAAATAGAGCACCTCGGGCACATTACTAGCGAGAAAGGCGTGCGCACCCCCCACATCTAGAGTAGATGCGATCTGGAATTTTAAAAGGCCTGTCACGGTATAGCATATCTGGCGGTTTTTGGGAACACTGAACTTTTATCGGCGGTTGGACCGCAACGTCGCGATAATTCAGGCCCCTTTCAAGAAATTTTCTAAAGGCAACAAGAAAGGAGACAGGACGACAATTGACTGAACCACGGAAGCGGAGGAGGCGTTCGTAAAGTCCAGGGACAGCTTAGCGGATTCCATATTACTTTTGCAATATCAGCCCAGTAAACCTCTCAGGCTGACTACTGATGCATCCGACATAACTGTAGTTGTCGTGTTAGAGCAAGAACAAAATGGTCGATGGCTCCCGTTGGCGTTTTTCTAAAGAAAACTCTCTGCAACCAAGTCGGGGTATAGCATTTACGACCGAGAATTGCTCGCTGTTTATACCAGTGTTCATCATTTCCGACACTATCTAGAAGGCTCTTCGTTCTTCACCCTGACGGACCACAAATCACTGACGTACACATTCGCTAAATCCGCAAGCAAAGCCTCGAAGCGCTAACTCAGGCATCTCAATTACATTTCGCAATTCACGACGGATTTCCGTTTCATCACCGGAGTGTGAGTACTTTTGAGATGCCGTATAGTATCAGCGAGGATGAGCACGCTCTAGAGCAAAGCCGCGACATGGAATTTCAACAGCTGCTCCGAAACAACAACACCTCGTTGAAACTCATCCAGCGTTCATGCGGTACGCATCAGAAGTTGATTTGCGACGAGTCCCTAGAGCGGCTCAGACCCTTCGTCTCGGTTTCGTTGCGCAAGAAAATCTTCGGAATTTTTCACCGACTGGCGCATCCTAGTGCTCGATCTACGTGTAAGGCTATCGCAGGAAAGTTTGTGTTGACGAATATGAGGAGGGACATCCGCGTTTGGGCTCGTTCGTGCGTGCCGTGCCAGCGCTCGAAAGTTACTCGTCATCAGATGAATCCGGTGCAGCCATTTCCAGTGCCCGACGGCCGTTTCCAGGACATCCCTTCGGACATCATTGGGCCATTCACCCCATCGCAAGGTTTTAAGTATTGCCTAACGATGATCCATCGCTTCTGTTACGTTAAAAATGAGGCTGGCGCTACGCCACATAAACGATTCCGGTTGGGGGCCTTGGGGTCCCGACTAGCCCGTGGAGACAGGGTAGGTAGCGCCACAATTGTTACGTTAAAAATGAGGCTGGCGCTACGCCGCATAAACGATTCCGGTTGGGGGCCCTGGGGTCCCGACTAGCCCGTGGAGACGGGGTAGGTAGCGCCACTCGCCAACGCTAAAATTGCCCCCAGGAGCCAATTGGCGAGCTTGCGGCTCCCCGGAATGGTCCTCCTACTACCACTAACTCCCACAAGGAATGTCACTGCCTAAGAAAAATCACGAAAAAAGAATCCTGAGGGGACCTATCGCAGCTTGAGGTCCTAGACGGAAGGATCCTTGCACACTCTGGACCAAGATAAGCTTTTGGTCAACACTGCGCGCTCCACGCGCAAAAAACACTGCTGTAACACAGTCACGACACAAAATTTTATATGGAACAAATCAAGTCAAGTGAAGTAATTCACGCAATATTATATTCTTCCACAACTAATTCAATGCACAATTGACAATAAAAAAGGGAATTTATGGAATCTTATCACTTACTCTACGTTGGGAGCCCCGCCGACGAACGAAGTCTTTGCTTTCCACACAATCTCCCGTTTTAATTCCACACTTCAGTTGTCTTGCGCAGTTTATCTACTCCTCTTCTCCTATGCGTTGATGAGTCCCGGATGTATGCAAAATTAGCGTCCTCCTCTTGGGAAGACGTTGTACGCTGCCTGTCGGTTTGATGATCGTCCTAGGTTGGCTAGAAATCCGTGCGAAAGAGACCGTTTCCATGGTCACTGGCTCTTTTATTAACTTGGTCCAACGGCTCTTTTACTTGAGTTGAAGAACCCAAGTTCAAGGCCACAACATTCATCACGGCTGCTCAACCTTGCAGCGTTTATCTCAGGCGCAAACCCAGTTTTTAACTTGGTGGCCATGTTCCTGTTGCGCACTGCACTGTTTTATCAGTAACAACTTTACCGATAGTTATGATTGGAATGTCAGTCGTGATATTACTTGTTATTCCGTGCGCGCATGTTTACGTTCGTCGCGAGTGTAATTCGAGTGATTGTGTCCGCGCAGGGATGTGTTAGGCGATCAGTCGGGAATCACGTAAGTAGATCGCATCGCAAGCTTTATCATGGACGTTTGGTCCTAGAATATGCTCATCTTGTTTAACATTTTTCAGATAACATCATCGGCTTCCATTACTTCGTTTAAAGGCATTTTATGGTTCTCGCGGCTCAATCCATCGTATTTCTATGCTGGAGTAATTCAGAACGGTGTACTCAAGATTGCGAACGGGATCTGGTATACTAGTAATGTCCGGAAATAATGAATTTTACTTTGTCCACCTTTCTTTTCACTTGCAATGGTTGAGGTTCTCACGTACACTGCATATTGGGTGTAAGGTTTTAAGTGCGTGAACAGATCTCGGTGGTCCTTATTATTGTCATCATCGACTTCCCATGAATCATATCCGCAACCATGACGATTTTCGTAAATTGATACATTTTGATATGGTGCCTCCACATAGAAGTATTGATAGCCAAGAAAACTCGTTCATCTTCAAACTCGACTGATTAGTGCAGCCGTTTCAAACAGTTGGACTTCTAAAAGTTCTAATTCTTGGATATCGCATGCAACCCGATCGCCGTTCGAATCTCGTGCTACTTCAGCCACATAAAATGTATAATTTTGTTTGATGAACGGTTTAAGCGCTTCAGTTTTATTGTAGCATAGTTTCGGATTGAAATGGAAAAATATTCGCCCACGCTCGATTGTAACGCTTTGATTTTCACCCCATAAGTTTTGTAAATTTTGATTGTCGAGAACGTAGAGAGCATACATCGAATCTGCCAAATATTCAACCCGAATAACACGCAATCGTCTGAAGAATGATAAAAAACAATTTGTGTGCATTCCGTTTTGGTTAAACATCGTCGAGTCATATGCTTGTACGTCCTGGCTGGGCACTCTTGTTCACAAATGTTCTCACCATCTTTACCAAAAGGAACTAAATTTCGGCAAACGGAACATGTACTCCATCATCTGAATAACTACCGAGACAAGTTTCGTTGCAACATTTCTTGAGTTGGAACCCGGACGTCAAGCACGAACACTTTTTCCATGATTTTGTCGACTGCGATATAACTTACATGCTGATTTTGTTGTGGTTACGACCATTCAGTCCGATAGAGTTCAATTAAAAATCCTTTCTTCCAAGGACCATAACAGGAAAGATAACCGCTGACTTAATTTTGTTTGACACTCATGTAGGTTGCATTTGCATACGTATCCTTCTTTTTCCGCTTAATTCTTAATCCCTAACATAACTTAATGCTACTGATTTCCTTTTTTTTTCCTAACCTGACTTTAATCCTTCCCACCAGTACTTCCGCATAAAATCTTGGAGTGCAAGGAATCCTTCCCTTCTGGGAATGGTTTCGGGGCTTAAATTATATTTCGTAACACTTCTCGAGGTGGCCTGAGGCCATCCCCATCACCGATCAGACAGCGGAAACCTCATCACGACACATCAGTGCTCCCAGTTCGAATCATTACTGTTCAAGTCTCTCGCCACTTTCTCCGGAATGTCTGAAGCCGGCTTTCTAAAAGCTTGAGCAGAATTGGCATCAACCCACTGACACACCGAGTATCGCCGATTCACCGAAAGCTTATCGTCCGCCAAAAGCCTCCGCAGCATCCGGAGCGCGTAACGTAACTCCTACCGAAGAGAATCATTCGAGCCCATCGGCCGTATAGCAGTCTTCACCCAGCACACGCCTCCCGGCATCTAAGCAGCGGCAATAGTGGCGAAATCCAAATACAACGAGCATGTGTCTGTCAATGAGGGGTACAAGCTCTGAAGAGCATTTTTTAATGTCTCCTGGAATCGTTTACGAATTTGTAATTCCTTGCTTGCTTTATACTCTTTCTTACGATTCATCCCGTATTGTATGCTTTTCTATCATCTTCTTGCTTTAAAGATATCAGATTTGGAGAAAATAAATAAATTTATGTATAAGGAACAATGTGTGAAAAATAGGTAGTTCGACAGCTTAAATGTGTCCCAGCGAGTCATACTCTATTTATTACACGGTTCAATAGTTGCTTTTAATATAACTTTTATTTTAATGCTTTGTTCATTAGAATTCGCAATTTTCCGGAAATAAACCTTTTCTCTTTTATTATAACGAATACATGTGCTACTAAGCGGAAGGTACTCTTTTATTGCTTGAATTTAATTTGGCGTATTTTCAGTGATGCAGTTTCTCTTTGCTCTTCAGATATGTTACAAGGCTGGCAATATATTACCATTTGGGGGGAAGGATTTTTAGGACAAAGCTTTGCGCCTGAGATTAGCAGATGAATAAAGGTGAAATTCAAGCGCGTTGAGTACCTGCAATTTGAATAAGATGGATGAAGATATAAGACAAGATAGTGTACCGACGCAGTTTAAAATTGCGACTCCGGCAGCAACTTCAATCCCTCTCTCCTTTGATACTCTGACGTGTACACACGCACGATGTTAAAGCTCCGTACATTTCAGTTGATAAAGTTTATTTTTAATGTACAAACGAGAGTTCATACATTAATGTTTCGTATACTCAATAAGATATGCAAAGTCAAAGCATTGTGTTTCTATACATGGTGGTGTCACGGTGCACACCAAATTAACTCCACATTGGGAGAACCCATGCTTTTGGCGGCGCAGCTGTCGCTTGTTAGTGTCTTAGATAGGAAAATTTCATCCTCGACAAACTTTTCAAGCTGATTAGAAAAGCAACTCAACGTATACAATATCTGAGATGTGTGGTGGATATATTGATCAACATCTCTGCATAAATGCGATCGAACGAATAATGTATGGAACGGTGTGTGTTCGCTTTGTGGCTGGCGCTAGCGGCACGGCCACGATGTGCAGTGTGTGAAGATTGTTTCACTATTTGCAATTGGAAATGAATGGATATTTATTTGCCTATCGATTGCGTAGCAGAAAAATTGAAATGCTTTTGATTTGGGCGCCCGTTCATTTATGTGGGTCATGTTTAATGAATAAATGAATTGATCGCACATAATTTTCTTGTGTAAAATATTTAAAGGATTATTTTGATTTGTTTGAAAGACTATAAAAAAGCAAGCCTGCAGATCAAGGGAATTGGAGGAGCATCAAGAAGTGCCAGGCATCGAATCAATCTAGAGGTCCAATCTCGACTCACGAAGTTTCAACCAGATTTGAGGCGTTTATCCTGCCTGAAATTGTATCCAAGCAGCCAGCTCAGCACGTGGATATCAGTTCTTGGGAAATGCCTTCAACCGTATCGCTGGCAGACCCTACATTCAATCAACCAGAGCACGTGGACATGCTTTTGGGAGCTGAATTCTATCATGAGCTCTTAACTCCAGGTCTGTTGAAGCTATCAGAAGCTACTCCCATTCTTCAAAACACAGTATTTGGATGGATAATGTCTGGAAGAGTCAATCAGGATCATGTGGGTCATGCTACGTGTGGTGTCTTCGCGGCGGACGAGGAGGTCACTAACGAGCTGATAGAGCGATTTTGGAGGATCGATGAGGTTACTGACAATCAGCCAGCTCTATCAGTAATGGACAAAAAGTGTGAGATCCATTTCGTGGAGAATACCACCAGATTGGAAAACGGTCGATTCTCGGTCCGATTGCCCTTCCTAGATGACCCATCAACATTGGGAGAGTCTCGAAGAACAGCATTCAATCGGCTGAGTTCTCTCGAAAGACGATTGGCTAAGGACTCAGCCTTAAAAGACCAATATGATGAGTTCATGAAGGAATACGAGTCTCTGGGTCACATGACTAGAATCAATTCCAAGGATATACCAGAGAGACACTATGTGATACCACACCATTGTGTACTAAAGCCGGAAAGTACATCCACAAAACTGCGAGTGGTATTTGATGCTTCATCTAAAACCAGTTCTGGGTCGTCACTCAATGACATTTTGCACACGGGTCCAACAGTTCAGCCGGAGTTATTCACCATTTTGCTACGTTTCCGGATACCAACTTATGTTTTCACTGCCGACATTCAGAAGATGTATCGGCAGGTATTCATGCATCCGGAGGATAGACAATACCAAATCATATTGTGGCGCGACAATCCATCAGAACTAATGTGCTACTACCAACTCAACACCGTCACATACGGAACCCGCGCAGCACCATATTTGGCAACCAAATGCCTTCAAAAGCTTGCAGAAGACAACCGCCAGAGGTACCCGTTGGGATCAGTTGCGCTTAATGATCACTTTTATGTGGATGATGGATTGGTGGGCTCTAATTCATTGGTGGAAGCCCTTGAAACTCAAAGACAGTTAATTGAATTGCTGAGCTTGGCCGGTTTCAGCCTTCGCAAATGGTGTGCCAGCCACAAGCGACTCTTGGATTGCATTTTACCGGAACACACCGAGAAGCCAGCTTGGATTTGGAGGGAATGCAAGCCAATTCCATAAAGACATTAGGCATGATCTGCCGTCCAAGTGATGACCAATTCCTGATAAGGGTAAACCAGCAGACATTTGACAAGATAACCAAACGCAACGTCACGTCAGAGTTGGCCAGAATCTTTGACCCATTAGGAATACTGGCTCCAGTTGTGGTGACTGCCAAAATGTTCATCCAGAAGCTGTGGCAACTAAACATCTCCTGGGATGATCCATTGCCCCCAGATGATGAAAAGACTTGGAGATCATTTCGCAGTGATCTTAACAGCTTGCAGAACATACCAGTTCCACGACATATTTTTAAACAGCAGACTCCGAAATCGGTGCAAGTTCATGTTTTTGCCGATGCCTCTGAGAAGGCTTATGGAGCAGCAATCTACGTGCGGTCCGTCCTCCAGGATGGAAAATTGATCGTCAGGCTCTTGTGCGCCAAATCTAGAATTGCCCCTCTCAAAACTCAGACTCTACCTCGATTGGAGTGGTGTGCAGCGTTATTGGGTGTCCAGTTGGCCTCTAGAGTTAAAAAGGATTTAAAGTTTGACAATCACCCAACATTTTTCTGGACTGACTCAGAGATCGTCCTTGCTTGGATCAGCTCATCCTCGTCAACCTTCCAAACATTTGTTGCAAACAGAGTGTCGAGAATTCAGGAGGCTTCACTCATTTCCCAGTGGCATCATGTTCCATCTGCAGATAATCCTGCTGACATATTATCACCTGGTCTACCGGCTCAATCATTTGCGTCGTCAAACCTTTGGTTTTATGGACCTTGTTTTCTGCATGGGAAGGAGAGTTTGTGGCCAACACCCTTCAAGGGGAACATTGATCAGATATCCTGTGGACACTCTTCAGAGCTAAAGAAAAAACAGCCAGAGGCAACGGTTGCTACCACGTGAGGATCAGATGATGTACTGTACAAAATCAACCACAGAAACTCATTTGTGACCTTGCAACGGATAATTGCATATATGCTCCGATTCACTCGACACTCAGCAGAGCCGAAAGTTGCTAGACCGACGCAAATTTCTTTGACACCAGCGGAATTGGAGAATGCATTGGTTGTAATTATACGTACAATCCAGCAAGGTGACTTCAAGGATGACCTGACCCACTTAAAAAAGCATAAGACAGTAAGGAAAGGAAGCACTTTGATTTGTCTATCACCATTTGTAGACACCAACCCTGATGATTCCATTCATCAGGGTTGGTGGCCGCCTGGAAGCCTCATCAATATCATAGGATGCTAAACACCCCATGTTAATCCCATATAATGACCCAATAGTCAAACTGCTGATGCATGGCATACACGAACGAAACCTTCATTGTGGTCCAAAGGCATTGCTCGCTCACACCAGACAAAGGTTTTGGCCAATCAAGGGAAAAACAATGGCCAGAGCAATCGTACATCATTGCGTGACCTGCTGTAAGGCAAGGCCAATGCTGATCAACCAAGTAATGGGCAATCTCCCTGACACCAGAATTCAGCCAGCGCGACCGTTTATAAATTTTGGGTCCATTTCAAAACACGAGGCAAAAGGCCACAGAAGGTATACTTGGTGGTCTTCTGCTGTTTTGCCACAAAGGCTGTTCATTTGGAGCTCGTAATGGGCAATCTCCCTGACACCAGAATTCAGCCAGCGCGACCGTTTATAAATTTTGGGTCCATTTCAAAACACGAGGCAAAAGGCCACAGAAGGTATACTTGGTGGTCTTCTGCTGTTTTGCCACAAAGGCTGTTCATTTAGAGCTCGTCACCGATTTATCAACGGATGCATTCATTGGATCGCTTCACCGTTTTCTGGGACGAAGAGGACACTGTGAAAAACTCTACTGCGACAACGCAACAAATTTTGTCGGCGCAAAGAACAAACTAGCTGAGCTCGAGCCATCCATATACTCGCCAGTCGCACAAGAAAGCATCATCAAGGCGTGCAGCACAAGGGGAATCCAATTTAAGTTCATTCCTCTAAGAGCACCTCATTTTGGAGGTTTGTGGGAAGCTGCAGTTAAATCCGCAAAACATCTGCTTCTGCGTAGCCTTCCAACCGCTTCCCTCACCTATGAGGAACTAGAAACAGACATAATTGGTGTCGAGGCAGTTCTAAATTCTAGACCAATTTGCTCAATGTCATCTGACCCGAATGACTTAACGGCTCTAACCCCAGGCCACTTTCTAATTGGTGAACCATTGACGGCACAGATTGATGTTAATGCCCGGCCCAATCCTTCAGGGCTGCTGCGTCGATGGGAGTTGGTGAAGAACTTAAAACTGGAGTTTTGGAAACGATGGTCCACAGAATATTTAAATCAATTGCAACAAAAACAAAAATGGACTGATCAAGCGACCAACATCGAACCGGGCATGATGGTGGAAGATGACCGTCCTGTTCAAAATGGGCCCCTTGGACGCAAAATAAGACGTTTAAGGGAAATGACGGAATGGTGCGCGTTGCAGAGGTTAAAACTGCATCTGGCGCTAGAACAAGGCCAATTCACAGATTGGCTCCGCTACCCGTGGGAGATTACCTCAAGCCAGAGGAAGAGCCAGCACATAATTTGTCACCTGATTGGAGAAACATCCCAGGGCCATCACGACGTCAGCAGACAGATGAAGAGGATCAACCTGAATTCGAGAGG
The DNA here is from genome assembly GCA_963969285.1 of Odontomyia ornata. Lineage (NCBI taxonomy): Eukaryota > Metazoa > Arthropoda > Insecta > Diptera > Stratiomyidae > Odontomyia > Odontomyia ornata. Next base: position 279,786,684 of record OZ017740.1, read on the forward strand.
ATGTCGGCCACCCAGGAAGTACCTAAAAAGCGACAAAAATTGACAGCATGTCCAGGGATGCTCACCATGATAGTTGCTTTGCTTTTTCTACCGCTAATGTTAGCATCACCAGTTCGTATAACGAAATTCAAAAATGCACCAGGCATTCATTTTGAGCAGATCTCAACCATTCAACCCATAGCAGCCGAGTGGAATTTAATAATCTACTACGACATCAAACCCATTTGGAAGGGCATACTAGCTATGCACACCGGGAGAGAAGCCTTACAACATTTATGTGGATCAATTCATCGAAACTCGTCCTGTCAAGCCTTGATCAAACAATTCGATCATGTTATTAATGAGCTACAGCTTCATGAGGTCTTGCTAACCAGGAAACGCGCTAAACGAGGCGCTATTGACCTGGTCGGCAGCATCGCGCACTCACTTTTTGGTATTTTGGACAAGGAATATGCACAACAAATGGCCAGCACCATTGATAATGTTAAGGCAAATGAAGATCACCTCCTTAATCTTCTCAAGAACCAGACATCAATTCTTGATGCCACCATCAACATCATCAAAAGGGATCAGGCACAGATCAATGAAACCTTTGGTGACTTGGAAAAACAAATTAATGACATGGCACACAAGATCCAGGAGCATGATGTTCAAGAATATCAACTAAAGCTTTCACAGTTGGTAACCACTTTGTCTATTCAGCTCACATTAAGAGCCTCCAGCTTGCAAAGGGTGCAAGCCCTGCTAATAGACGTTCTCATTGACACCCACCATGGAAAACTCAGCCCAATGTTGTTACCAGTCGACCAAATTCAACAGGAGGTCCGCAAAATAAAGGCTCATTTAGCACCACCGCTCCAACTACCAATCCAGGACAACGATTCAACCACGTTTTACAAACTAATGTCGATAAAAGGTGCCGCCACCAAGGATTATTTTATCTTCAACATAAAATTGCCATTGACCAACCAAGAGCGATTTCATGTATTCCGTCTCACGCCAATTCCAATGATAGTCAACAACACCATGGTTGCCATCAAACCAAGGATCTCGTTGTTGGCTATAAACAATCTTAGAGACAAATATCTACCAGTAACATCCGAGATGCTCCAAAATTGCATTGAGAATCCACCAGATTACTTCCTGTGTCCCGGCATACAAACCATTCATACATCCGTGTCCAGCTTCTTGGCATGTGAAGTGAACCTGCTCAACAAAAACAGCAATGCTGTATGTATCTTAACAAAACTTATTGACGAATACATGTGCGTGAAACTACAAAAGGTCAATCATTGGATATTCGCAGTTAAGGAACCAACCAATCTCAATGCAGTCTGCGGTGCCAATAACTTTCAAGTTACATTAGAATATTCTGGACTCTTAGAACTTCAATCTGAGTGCTCATTAAGGAACAACCAACTGCAGCTGAGCAGCTATAGCGTTTACAACACCACCTGTCAATTATCCTATATATCATTTACAAACTTAAATATCTCTTCAGATTTACCGGTTGTAGGAGCCTTCAGGGTTCACAATGCTACTCCGTATGCTGCCGATGTCAATGATCTTGCAACACTACAGCAATTATTAGCAAGCCAGCAAAATTCTGCACTACCTAATGAAATTCAGCAGCCGCTTCACCATCCTTTAGCAATTGGCTATACGACCTTCACTTTACTCATCATACTCATCATAATCATCTGCTGGAAGTGGCGAGTTCACTGTCAAGGTCACAGTGATTCCAACAATTCAAAACCGACACCATCTCCAAGAAACCACGTGGATGCAAACTTCACTGTTAACGTCTAATCAACTAGTTGAGGAATCCCTTAACGGGGGGCAGGAAATGTATAAATACATCACCCTTTTTTAATCTGAAATAAAATCATTTATAAGTTTCACCATACAATGTATTAAATTCCACACAATGTATTTCATTCTGGCAATGAACAGACATATCGTCAGCAATTTCGTTTGACGAAACTTGATCTAATCTAAACACATTGTGCTTTATCCATCTGAAACAATCATACATGTGCACAGTAGTATTCGTCATCATATTTCCAACCAAGATAAACATGCTTGGCATTTGATATGCTTTGAACTCAAGTGCAGACATTGTTGCGCGCAGATTCCACTTGAAAAATTGTCAGCACTTTCGTCAACAATATTTTAAATTTTAATACTCTATCGCGCGAGTGGAATTTGCGTGCTATGCACTTTTTATGTATTTAATAATATGGAAGAAAGAAAATATATTCATTCATTTTTTAGTCGTTGGGATTCCGAAGTCTTTTTATTTTGTGTAGTTATTCCTTTTGAGGTGCACACGTTCAAGTGCGTGGGTACGTGGTAGCAGCTATTTTAATTGCAACGTATAATCAATCAATAAGGTATTGATTGATTCAAATCACTACACACGGTAGTGATCCAGTTGTCTTTGCACTGAGACACTTATTCACGCAAAACCAATTGGTTAAAGTGCCAATTGGTTCTCATCGCGTCAATCAACTGGTATTGTACCAATTGGTTAACAGCCACGGTAAATTCGTGACTTTTATCGAATTCAGCGAGGGCCGCTTCATCGCGTATGGTCAATTAGTGTTGCACTAATTGATTTCGTGTCGCGGATCTCTCGAAGGATTTGACAATTGCATTGTCTGAACTCAATAAAACCATGTAATTCTAGCATTCTCTTTCCGTGGATGCACATTCCTTCCGCACGCCGAAATCAATTATTAACATTCACTTATATTTTGCTGACTGCAGTCGGCGTGCAGGGTTTTAGCCCAAAGACAAACTTGAATGCAATGAAAAGCAAATTGCTTGGTAAAGCTTAATTTTTATATTTAAGAACTAGATCAATGTAAATTATTATTTAAGTTATTGTTACACATCAAGAAACAAGTTGTTATTACTCAAGTGGGAGCAGCCACGTGAAGCAAATAGCAAAATCAATCAAAGTCTTGCTTGAGATGGCGTTAGTTACCTTACAGGCGCGAGCAAAATAATTTGCATCTGTCAAGTTATGGAGGGATCTTGCAATGCCAGATAAGAGTTAATGACGTCACGATGGCCAAGACGGAGGCAGTCGATCCCTGACCGTGAATAGAGTCGGTGTGAATAAAGAATATAATTAAGAAGTTAGTCAGCGTTTCAGCTATCCTCACTTATACCACTCTAAACAATTCAGAAGTGGGATGACAATCAAAATAAAATATTGGGAACATCATGAAAAGTATCGCGACCGAACGAATAAGTTTTTTTTTCTCGTATTTTTCGTAATTTACTTGTACTCATTTTGATTGGTAGTGTGAGCGTACGAAGCATAGCCGATTACCTGATTCGTTTTTTTTTTGTGACAAAATGCCGACATACCGTATTGACACATTGTCAAACTCAGAATTATAAAATCGGCTTCCTGCGCGTAATTTGTCAAGTGGCAATAGAAATAAATTTGTTTACCATTAACGGCAGAAATTAGTGGTAAATGCCTTGAAATCAATACCTCAATACCTCGGAAGTGTCACAGCAGCGTGCTTGAGTCAACTCGCGAGAATCCTTCCGGACGTTTGTACTACAATTCCTAGAAACCCGGGCATATCTCCGTTAAGTGTCCATCACCACAGCAACGAGATCGATGCTCGACGTGTCACAAAATTGGGCATACAACAGGAGGATGTCCAAATCGAGAATCGAGAAGCGCCACATCGTCACGGGGAAATATTAATCAGTTGCTGACCACCGAATCAACGCCGAAGAGAATCGTAAAAACTGTGCTAATGATGCTGATCCGATCGATGCATTTATAGATCCTGGAAGTAGCAAATCTCTAATTCGTCAATCACGGGGATATAATTTAATGGAGTGCTCGCCGATTGTGCTGGAGGGTTCTGCGAGTGGAAGTATCGACTGTACGACGAAGATGCAAGCGATGTTTAAGATTGACGACCTTATGAAAAACACTGAGCTTTACGTCGTTGAGGACAACCTGATTCCTAATAGTCTCCTCCTTGGATTAGACGCATTGGGCAGTGACTCTCAGAGAGTGGTGATAAAATCGTGTGAGTGCCGAATCGAAACGCGAAATACACCGAACATTGTTGGCTGCTGCCGAGAGCCCGGAATTTCGAAATGTTGTTGCTGAATTTCGAAATTGTTTTGCTGAAAATTTGGCAAGGATGAGTCGATCCTTAACCAAAACGATGAATATAAGACTGAACTCTGACGAACCAGTTCATGCCCTTGCTTACCGTATTCCTTTGCCAAAGCGAGATAAGGTAAGCAGATTATAACTGAACTTTTAGCTAACAATATAATCCGTAAAAGTAGTTCTGATTATTCTTCACCGATTGTTTTGGTGAAGAAACAAAATGGAGACGATCGGCTTTGTGTAGATTTTAGAGCGATTAATGCTGTAACTAAAAAGAACACGTTTCCGATGCCCACCGTTGAAGAGCAGTTGTCCCTGATCGCAGGAATTAAATATTTCACGAAGCTTGACCTTTTATCGGGCTACTATCAGATTTCTTTGGAGGAGGAATCCCGCCAATACACCGCTTTTGTTACTCACTATGGTCATTTCAAGTATAATGTAATGCCATTTGGCCTTATCAATGCACCGTTGGTTTTTCCAGAAATGATCCTCGAGCTAATCCGTCGAATGAAATTGAGAAAAATTATAAGCTGCATGGACGAAGTTATAATCGCGAGCACCAACATACCCGAGGGCATGTCAATCTTGATACAATTTCTACATATTCTGAAGAAAGCTGGACTTACACTTTGGACGCCCAAGTGCGTGTTCTTCGCTACCAAAATTAAATTTTTGGAATCAAACCAGGAAATGAAAAGATCGATGCTATAAGAAACTTTTCGCCGCCGAAGAATGTCACATAAGTAAGGTAATTTATGGGATTAACTGGATTCTTCTGAAAATCTGTCGAGGGATATTCTAGAATTTCGAAACCGTCGACGACGCTATTAAAAAAGAAAGACCAACCGGCATTGTCACGGAACGAAAATGCAGATGTGGCATTCAACGAATTGAAAACTCTACTATGTAATGAGCTTGTACTAGCACTTTAGGATCCAAGGGCGAAATCGAAATTGTCAGAACAGAATAACATTGAAAAGCTGAAGGGCAGTGAAAATGATCATGAATGGATTTTCGAAATGATGAACGTTCTCGAATTTCATGGAATCGATGGATGTGTTAAGGACCCCGTGAAGGAAACCGATCCTGAAAAATTGAAAAGGCTCGAATAGGCTTGGCGCTCGACGAATCACTTTTCGTTCATATGCAAAATGATGATTCAGCGAGTAACTTGTGGAAGACACTCAAGGCGTTGTTTGACGACCATGATTTCACGCGAAAAATTACTTTATTTCGTAAGTTAATAACAATCTGATTGGATGAGTGCTTCTCAATTGACGAATACATCGGAAGCATAATAACCACTGCAAAAAAAAACTGATTGGAGTCGGATTCCAAATCACAGACGAGTGGGTTGGCGCTATCATGTTAGCGGGGCTGTGCAACCAATTTGAACCTTTCATCATCGGCATAGAGAGCAGCGGATCCGCAAATTACAGGGAGTAACATTAAAATGAAACTTTTGGACGTAGATTTCGGAAAACGTTCGGAGAGTGCATTTCCCGCAGCAAAGAAACCGAGTACAACTCCCAAGGTCGGCAAAAAAACCTTCAAGTGCTTCGCATGCAACAAAAGAGGTTACAAAAGTGTAGATTGCCGGCAGTCGAAGCAAGATGCAAAATTTGTGAACGCTTTCAGTGCAGTGACATCCGCGAGTGACAGTGAAATCAAAAGTCATAGTTGGTTCATCGTGTTATATGACGCCACACAAAGATATCCTTGGTGATTTCGAACGCAGTGTATAAAATTCTGTTCTCGGTTCGGGTATAGCAAAAAAAATGTAAATAAAGAAGATATCAAGGTCAATGACGTATTGTGTGTGCCGGAGTTTTCTGCCAATCTGCTATCGGTTGCAAAGGTTATTGAAGCGGGCAATATGTTGATTTTTGAACAGTGACCGTTGTACTATATTTAATAAAAGAAATGAATTGCTATATCGAGTTGAGCCATATAATGGTACATATAAAATAAATCCACTCACTGAAAATTGCAACATGGCAAGCAGTACGAGCGATGAGCTGATGACCTTACATCGAAAGCTGGGCCATTTAAGCTATGCAGATATGCTCAAACTAAAGGGCAAGGCAAGTGGAATTTCATTTAAAAGAGAAAAAAAAACACTATAGCCAAATGCATCGTTTGTTTACAAGATCAAAACGAATAGTGTACTTGAACTGATCCATGTAGACGTTTTCCATTGGACCGCAAAAATCTCTATGGATCAGTTAGTAGAACGTAAAAAATGTATGTTGTTTGACGCAGATTTAGACAAGCCGTATTGGGCCGAAGCAGTGAACATGAATCCAACGAACAACATTGGCTTTGATTTCGCATCCCATTTTTTGAACTTTTGTTTTGGTACGTGTTTCATGACAGGATAACCAAAAATCTGCAGGTCCTTTAAGTCTATCTTAGATCCTGTCCAAACTCCTTCGAGTGTCAATATATTATTTTTAACAGATGTAAAACTACACTTAGCCATATTTATAGCATGAATAACATCCCTTTAAAGAGAGTTGATAATGTAATCGACTTAGGTATAATGTTTGATTCATCGTTGAACTTTAATGCACATATAAACAATATAACGGAGCAAGCACGCAGAATGTTAGGCTTTATCATAAGAAATACCTCAACTTTCAGCAATATTCATGCGCTTAAAGCGCTGTATTTCTCACTTGTGAGGAGTAAATTGGAATATTTATCAGTTTTATGGAATCCCCACTCTAAATCTTCTTCTGAACGTATAGAGAAGGTGCAAAATAAATTTCACATTTCCAGCACAGGCGGCAGTGTGTAGTGAGCAAACAGGCTCGCAGGCATCGCCATCCAGCGACAGCTATGCTATAGAAGTGGTGAACTTCTATAGCATAGCTGCAGACGCAGCTGGGAAGGGAATAAGACGGGAGTCAGCTTTCAATCGCCACACGAGACGGACCGCGAATTTCAGAAGGTTGAGCCGGCGAGTTGAATGATAAGCGCGATACGGGAAGAACGACGGTTGTGAGAACGAGAACGTCGTAGCATGAGAGCTTAATTTAAATGTTGATTGGAAATAGAGTTGAACATTAACTTAGCGGCATTTAGGGAGATTAGTTTAGATAAGTTCTTAATTCGAATGGAGAAGAAATACACGAAAAAAAAAGAATTACGTAGCAACAAAGAAAAGATAACTAGCTATTTATTCGCCGCATCGTAGCAGTCAGAGAACTCTTTAAAAATTGGATGTGTTTACTCGCTTTGTTTCATGCTAATCTTGGTAAATGTTAAAAGAATATTCGCGAAAAACAAACAAAATAAGGACAGAAACGGACGAATGGAAGAAAAAGGGGAAACTAGCGAAAACCAAAGATTATCAATTATAATTAGAAATTATTATAGTTTTTAAAGGTAATTTTTTTTTTCGTTTTGTTTGAAATATGAATAAAATGGATTGTTAAACGTACCCTGCGGTCTTCCCATTCCATCAAATCTGACCGGGTATAGGACCCGCCCCGATGGAAGACTTTCCAATTAACATGGATTAACCATCGGGCGCGCTCCACCGTTTTGCTGTGTCTTATAGGGTTTTATGATTTGTGTGATATAGGGTTATGTAATTTCATTGCATAACTCTATAGCATAAATTGGTTACGTTTGTGTTTCTCATTTGTGGGAAAGAGTCATACAAAGTGCTTTTGCATGAGTTTTTCACTCCAATGGGAAACACATGGCCACGTTTACGTTTGGAACTTGATCCGGTTCGGAGGGTGTGAGGGAATACTGCATCCATCCGGATGCCCCACTTTTATTTGTGAGCCATAAGAATCGTCATTAATAACGAAGTCTCCGCCAATCCGTCCGTTTTTGTTCGTCCCAACTTGTTCTCTGAACAAGCAATTTTCAACCCTTAGTAGGTTACCTCGGCCTCGACACCAGTCGATCGGCATTTTAGACCCTTTCTAATTCGTGAACGCGAAATATTTTTTGTAGTGAGTCCTTTTGCTGGGGGGAAAGAACCCGCCCCACGACACTGCAACGCTAGCCTGCCAGCGCATTCACGCGTCCCCAGACAAGGCCAATCTCGGCGGATCCTAACCAGCAGACCATCGCTGCAGTCCTGAACGGACATTTTTATACCTACGTTCACTACAATCCCTACATACGCAGTAAAGTCAGCGACAAGTCAGCTACAATCAGATTTGTCCCGACAACAGAACATACTGAGGATTGTTTAACGAAAACAATATCAGCTGGAAAGCAAAATTTTTGTGTCAAAAGCATGGGTCTTGAACAATGAATTGAACTAAATTAATACTTACTAGATGATCTTGAAGTAAGTAATTTTATAGAAAACTTGAACTGTTAGTTTTTATACTTACAGGATCACTTTTAATATTTTGTACGTTTTTCGAATCATAATTGACTTAGGTACTTGATATTCTGTGTTATTATCGATTGCATTAATACTGAATTGTGTTCATTTATGTTTTTTGAAGTTTTTATGATCGTTGTTAAGAAATTATTCACAAAGTTGGGGTGTTGAAATACATAGAACCCTGCAATGAGGGACATGGTGTAAACCTATCCGGCAATTGATTGTCTACGATCAAAACGATACACACGTCTTTGATTTAAGTTCTCGGGATAATCGATAGAATCGATATCGGCCTCAACTAGTGTAAAACCATTATTTTAATGACGAAGTAGCACGGAAGAAGCCGTTCATCAATAACTTAATCGACAAAGCTGCTGGACTTTGCTACTGAGCATATTTCAATGGATTCGGGCTTTGGAAGGCCGTCATTTTTGCTGACAAGTACAAATCCAAAATATTTGGTTTAGATGGAATGACGTACATATGGCGGAAGCCAAATACAGATGCTCGAAAAGAAAATCGTTGGGCAGCGTAATGTTTTTGGCCTGTATGTCAGCAGCCGGCGTCGGAAAGCTGTCTTTTATTGAATGGGATATGGACAAGATCATGTTTATTAATATCCTCTATTCCAAAGCACCAATGAATTCGAAATTAGGCGTAATAAAGAGTTCATGGGCTTATTTGCAGAAAAAAATTCGTAGCCACATTATTTAAAATAAAATAATTTCTGTTTAGAATAAATATCAAATGAAACGAGCGGTAGTGGCAACACTATTTTTTCTATACAACGTTGGGTGAGTCGAGCGGGAGCAGTCCGTAAAATTGGAAGCGTTGAGTGTGGCTGGCAATTGGATGGCGAAAAAAAGAAAGTACATTTAAGATTGATAAAGTGCGTTTCATTCAAATTGGATGTTTGAGATACTTGGCATAGTTTTTTTCTTAACATTTTTGGTGCCTCTTGTGAGGAATTGAATTTAAGACACCTGTGGGTGTTTTTTCCGTAATTTTCGGAACAAAGCACCTGTTGTGCAGTGGTTGGCTTGATGGCGCTTGGACATTTGTTATACACACATACAGACATTTCAGTGATCGTGCGTGCTTGCATTTTGCTTAGAAAACTGTAATGTGTAATTTTTTGCATTCGGATTGTTCTTCGTGGTTTGTATTAGCATACTTTCAAATATTGTGCACGTCCGTGTGTGGGTTTCCCCGAACAGTTGGCGTCGTATATCCCAGTAGAATTTTTTGCATTCAGATTGTTTTTCGTGACTCGTATTCGCATCCTTATACATGCTTTGAATCGTGTGTGTGTGGTTTATTGGGTGGAGTGGCGGTCTTTTGCTAGCATCAAGTTGCAGGCAGCATTTTTTGTTTTTTTCGTTTGAGGTGAATTACTCAGGGAGAGGGAGATGGCGGACTTCAATAAGCGTACAGCGGCAATGACTGCTATTCGGGGAAAGCATCGGCAATACTAGCCGACACTTATAATCAGCCCGAGCAGAAATTGGTTCTAAAGCTGAATTCTTTACAATGCACTTTGACAAGTTTATGCTGGCAGATGATGGCTTGTTGGCGAGTACTGACCAAGTGGAGATGGATGCCCATAATGAGCTCTTGGCGGTAGTCGAAGTGAAATATAATTTGGCGGTGGGAAAAATTCGTCGGATGGTGGCGACACTGGCTTTAGAGGACGCGGCTAGCTCCGTACGGTCAAACATAGTCGATTCGCGATTGCAGAGCCAGGCTGTGCCCATTTTCGATGGGACATTACGTAATTGGCTGGCCTTCAAAGATTCATTCGAGATTCTGTTCCACGAACCAGATCATCCAGAGGCATATAAATTGGCGAAGTTGCGTGCAGCGGTCAAGGACGATGCAATATCAGTGGTAGGTGGCATGTATACAGGCGCTTAAGGCGAAGTATGGAAGGCATTAAAGGCGAGATACGACAGCCCGAAACAATTGGCAGAGATTCATGTCTCACGGTTGCTCACGATGAAGGCACAAGTATAGAAGTCAACTTCGAATTCGCTGGCTATCGTTGACGCGGTTCGAAAATCGTTGCGAACTTTAATGGTTATGAAGCTTCCGGTGGATCAATGGGATGCGTTAACAGTGCCGATCGTCATATCGAAACTCCCACAGGCGACTAAACAGGCATGGGGTATGAGTCTCACCTCGAATGATGTACCCGCTTTGGAAGAATTGCTGACATTCATTCAGCAGCGTGCACACAGTTCGGCAGGGGATGAGTTTTTTTGCCCGCCACCAGCAGCATTCGACGACCTGTGTTTTCACCGAATCAGTCGCCGAGATTGATTAAAACCAATTTGGCCTCAACATTACCTGGCCAATGTGACTACTGCGATAATGCAATTCTTTCAATTGGAAAGTGTCCTCAATTGCTAGTGCTTTCAGTGACAGAACGTTTTCAGCGTATCAAAGGTTCGAATTTATGTTTCAATTCCTTGAGACAAGGTCATTCTACAAAAATAAGCCAATCAGGGAACCGTCGCAATTACAATGGCAAACACGGAAGTTGACTTCAACCTCATCAGTAGCATCAGGCTCTGGCTGAGTTCCCGCGAAACCAGTGGCATCGGATAATGTGGCCCCAACGGTTTCTGGCAACCCACCACGGATCATTTTTCGTGACTAGCCGACACTGTTTTTGGCAACGACAGTGATGGCCGTTATGTCGTGCAGAGCCCGTTTTTTTGACCAGATGCTCCAGCATTGGGCAACTTCCATTCGTTGGCTTTGCACCAATTCCATCAGCTCGAGCGGAGATTGGAAACAAAGGCAGAATTGAAGCCTAAATACGTGGCATTTATGGCGGAGTACATGTCTCTTGGGCACATGCGTTCAATGGACGAAACAATTGGCGATGAATCACAGACATACTACATTCCTCATCATGCAATCACTACGATGTTTCCTGTGGTATTCAACGCATCGGCAAAATCTTCGAATGGCATTTCATTGGATGATACTCAATTGGTTGGACCAATGCTACAACTATCATTGGTGAACATTATCCCTCGATTCCGATTATTCCATGTGGCTTTATCAGCGGATAAAGAGATGTTCCGACAGGTGCGTGTCGATGACCGGCATCAGACTTCCCAAAGAATTCTGTGGCGAGAAGCGGCAACTGAACCGTTGCGTACATACGAGTTAACTACTGTTACCTTTGGCATGGCATGTGACCCTTACAATGCAATCCGTGCATTACAACAACGTGAACGTGACAACCAAGGGCAAATAACAGATGGCTCCCGGTTAGAGGCTGCTCGGAGAAATATTTTGTACAATTTCTTCGTTGACAACTACTTGGCAAGTGCTAAATTAACTGGGAAGGCAATTCAATAGGTAGGCGATGTAGATCAGATTCTACGGCAAGGATATTTCACTTTGCGGAAATGGCGATCAAATGATCCTGCAACATTGGCAGGACTCACAACCAACCAGATCTCTACGGATAACATATTGCTAAAGTCAGCACAAACGACAATTTTGGGATTACATTGAATCCACCTACGGATGATTTCTTCTTCAAAATTAAATTGGATGACTCACCGTCGAATACAAAAACGCAGGTGCTGAGTGATATTGCGGAATCATACGACTCTAAAAACATGCTTGCTCCCGTGATTCTAGTGGCGAAAATATTCATACAAAAACTGTGGGGAGATGGGTTAGCATGGGACAGACCCTTACCAGCACCACTATTGCAAGAGTGGTTTACTTTCCAGAATCATCTTAAACTGCTTGAGGCGACCACGCTGGCTAGGCTTACGGTCACAGGTTCAAACACGATCACATGGCTTTTGCGATGCTAGTGCAAAGACATATGCTGCAGTCATTTATCTCTGTAGTATTGATCACAATGGCAAGCGAACATCAACACTAATTACAGCGAAAACTAAGGTGGCGCCAGTAAAGACAACAACGATTCCTAGACTTGAATTCGGTGCAGTACAGTTTCTGGCAACAACGATGTAAGGGGTGCGGCATGTCTTATCTTTACAGGATGCACAATTCACTATGTGGTCTATCTTTAGAGGATGCACAGTTCACCTAAGTTGGATTCGGAAACCAGCGGGGACTTAACTCCTTACGTGGCAAATCGTGTTGGCTACATTCAACAACATAGCGACATACGAAGTTCGCATCACATTAACACTCAGAATAATCAGGCAGATTGCGCAAGTCGCGGAGTCAGCGCCGGAAATCTTGGTGAACATTACTTATGGTGGCAACGAGCACTCTCATCACTCTTGCACCATACTTGGATGGTCATGGCATCCTCCGGGTTGGAGGTTGGAGGGGCTTAGCGTCATCATCATTTTGGCGAAATCGGGTATCCTTACTTGGCTTCTGGTCCAGCAAGCTCATCATACTACATAGCACGGTGGAATCCAACTGATGTTACAGGCGTTGCGACAAACATACTGGATTAAACATGGCCGGTCTGCTGTGAAACAGTGCATTTACCGCTGTATTACCTGTCGATGACATCAGCAAGCTACGTCTCGTCAGCAAATGGCACCGCTACCGAAACCACGTGTCACTGCATCTCCTCCATTTGCATCTCCTGGTGTGGACTATTGTGGTTCCTTTAAGTTACGTGTTGGCACAAAAAAATCACGGACGGTGATCGTGAACGCAATCTCGTTCTCGCGAGATATCGGCCTTTTTCAGCGAGATTGATCTGGGACGAAAGAAGGGCGACATCTCGCGAGTTTAAACAGATTGCACTCAAACATAAAAACGTCTTATTCGAAGCGTGGACTGGCACGGACGGAGTTGCGATTGATCGGTTTCGTTCGGTGCGCAGGAGGTGGTGGCCTGCGGTAGCGGTCGCGGGACGAAGTGTCTCTCAGATTCGTTCGTGTGTGCGAATGGTCGAAAATTGAGCCGGCGTGCAGCGTCATTAGCGCGCATTTGTTTTGTTTACTTGTTGCTAGCTAACGTGATTGAGTTTGATTGCGTTCGAGTATTTTTTTGGTTATTTATGCAAAAAAAGGTTTCTTATGTCATTAACGAGTGGAATAATGAACGATGTTGACGAATATAGTTTATAAAGACCATGAGAGTGTGTCGGAAGTATGGAAATACTTTTTGAGAGCGGAAAATGGATTGAGTGCTAAGTGCAAACTTTGTAAGAAGATTCTTAAAACCAAAGATCGATTTGGGCGTGCCTTACATGGGCATTTAAAGTCGATTCATAAAATTGATACGAAAACGAAGAATTTCATATCACCCCCGCCGTTGCCGTTGCCGCCACCATCATCAAGTACTGGGGCTACTAATCAAAACATGGAATTAGTAACAGCATCCGCTTCTACGTCGAATTTTAGTCCAGAATCACCAGGATCGTCGACACCAGTGCCACCAGCAAGAAAGAAGAGGCAAAAAATCGCTGATCATGACCTCCCGGTTGAAGATACTTCTATGGAGAGAAAAGTATCAAGAATGGTAGCTAAAGATGGACTACCTTTCCGTGTTTTCTGTACTTCCAAAAATATGAAGGAATCGTTATTGTCTTTACAAACACAATTAAACTTATAGTTATGAATTATGGCATGACATTGAAAATGAAAATAATGCGTGAATTGGCTAAACTGAAGGAGAATGACCACAGGTTTACGCTAACATTTGATGAGTGGACTTCTTCTATGAGCAAGCGATACATGAATGTGAAAATACACACAGTTTTGAACGGCAATGCTCTGTTTTGGAACTTGCGGCTGATTTGCGTGTTTGGAAGTATGCCTGCTGTAAGTGATGTCAGTATTTTGACAACAAAGTTCATCGAATTTGGCCTTATTCTGGAAAAAGATATTATCAATAATACTACTGACGGAGCAAGTGTGATTGATACCACTTTCACATCAGCTCTGCCATTCCCATGAAACTCAACTTGGCATAAAAGATACTATTTTTAAAAAATCTAAAAAATCTAAAAAATCTGAAAATAAGGAAAACGACGATGAAATTCTTTTGGAAATGGACGCAATTTTTAGCACGCTCTGAGACCCAGAAGATGATGTTTTTCATTACTCTATGCCCAGAGCAGAAGTAGACCTAGATGCAGAATATGCGGGTATTATTGAGAAAGTTCGAAAATTTGTGAAACTTTTTTAAAAGATCACCTACTAAAAATGATACTTTACAAATATACGTAAAGAATGTCAATTCAACTTAGATAATAAGTTTCATTTTTTTTTTTTGACTTCTGGTTGTTTTGTTTGTTAAAAAAGAACTGTTTTATTACTAAAAGATTTTTGATTGATATTAGAAGAGGAGACTGGTAGTTTCCTTCATTTGTTATTTGATAGATACGTACGTCAAAGTTTACTACTTAGAAGTTTATTAAAAAATTATAGACAGATACGTCAAACAATGTTTGATGCATAAAAGTCTATTGAAAAAATTCGTGAAAATAAATGTTTATCTCATACTTATAATTTTTATTGTTTTTTCCTAATTTATTCAAATATTGTGATTATTTGCAAAAAAAACCACAAAACTGCCAATCTCACGAGATCTCGCTTGAGCCCCAATCTCGCGAGATGTGCATCCCCTGCATACGTGGCTATCTTCGTCTGTATGGCTACAAAGGCTGTACATATTGAATTGGCGGATGACTTACCTTTTGCTGGAATGGCATTCTATTCATACGCAGCAGCAACTGGCGAATGGCGGTACTACGTGGCATTTTATCGCTCCTGGAGCACCACACCAAGGCGGTCTCTGGGAAGCTGCGGTTAAGTCAGCGAAGAAGCATTTATTTCGCATTGTTGGCAACCAATCTATGTTCTTCGAAAAGCTTAACACTTTACTTGTAGGCATTGAGGCGTGCCTTAAATCGCGGCTTTGCATGACGGGCATGATGATCATTTGGCGCTCATTCCGGCGGATTTCCTTATCGGTCGATCGTTAATTGTCGTGCCGGAGGCACCCACATCCGTTAGACCAACCTGTCGACTTAAGCAGCGCATCAACATTTTTGGCAACGATGGCATCACGAATACCTGGTTTCATTGCAAAATAGGAACAAATGGCAGCAAACATCAAGAAATCTTGAGTTGAATGACATCGAGGTAATACGGAATGAGAATCTACCACCCACACAATGGCGTTTGGGCAGAATCATTGCCGTTCACCCCGGTGACGACGGTTTCATCAGGGTTGTTACTATCAGACATACTCATGGCACATGCCATGAGAAAGGTATGGAAGCTAATTGGCAACGATCCTGAACCCTCCGGTCCAGCCGGGTAGAATGTTTAGGATAAATATCAAATGAAACGAGCGGTAGTGGCAACACTGTTTTTTCTATACAACGTTCGGAGAGTCGAGTGGGAGCAGTCCCTAAAATTCGGCGCGTTGAGTGTGGCTGGCACTTGGATGGCGAATAAAAGAAAATACATTTAAGATTGATAAAGTGCGTTTCATTCAAATTCGATGTTTGGGATACGTGGCATAGTTTTTTTCCTAACAATTTCAAAAAAAGCTTTTTTAGTAGAATGGAATAAAATAACCAGAGAAATTACAGAAATGTTGGTTGAATCGACTCCAAATAAACTCAAAGCAGTATTGCACTGGTTTAACACGGGAAAAATTCCCGTCGGATAACTTTACTGGATAAAATAAGCTGTGACCTAATATTTCGCCTTAATTTTGTTTTTTTAATTGTTTAAGAATGAAGTCTTGAAAATTGATTGCAATTTAAATTTATTCAATATCTTTTTTATTACAATGAAGTTAAAACACGTTAAATTTTGAAAATTGTACTGCATCAAATATGGAATGGCCCACTGTACTCAAATTGGTCTTTGAATGTTGAATTCCGTTAGATTGGGAATTCGTTCTATGTAAATTCGCTTGATAGTTCAGACGCTTTAACCTATGTAGGTTCCGAACAAACACCAAATGGCATACCACGTGTGCTCAACAGCACGTAGCAACAATTTTCCTGAGAATCAATGTTAAGGAGTGCGCGAAATGCGACACGACCGTTGCGCAAATATACAAGCGGGCTCACATCTGCTGCTGCGGAAATCAGCAATGAAAACATAAACAATATATACGAACATAAGTTAGCGGATTCCCACGCTACCATTCCACAATTTATGCTGACACCATGGCTGCATCCAAGTGACCACAATGCAATGCGATTCCACAATTATGTGGAAATATGAATATGCTAGCGAATCAGTTTTGCACATTACTAGTTGTTAAGAAATAATTGTCATTTTTGTAATCAGTCTTTTGTAACGATTCAATTTGTAAAGATCGGGCTCAGCCCTGAATTAAATATATTTTTTTAAGCTAACATCCGGGTAATTTTATTAACTCATATCAGACTTTTGGGAAAAATTCGGAAAGAGAGCAACAAGTGGAAAGTATGTGAATGTGCAATGCCTCAGGATAAATCTTATTGGATCGGGTTTCACATCATATATGTGGATTAATTTTGATTGAATGATTTTGCCCTTTTTGCTCCCCCGGAAAATTCTTCCCTTGCGTAATTTCCCTATCTGACTCCAGTTATTTACCTGCATATGCTCAAAGAAACAAATTTATTTCTATGTACTTACTAGAGAGCTCATAGGGTTAAGATTAATACGTCTGTCATCATTCTCACACACACACGATTCTAATCACACTTTTGTTTACATGCTTTTTCATTGAACAAGCATTAACTTCTTCACTTTTCACGTTAAATAAAGGCGATTTATCACAAACAACAATCTCGCGGAGGGAAAGGTAGACTCGTGATGAAAATAATAGCATCAACGCGTTACGCCCGCCATCAACCAAAAAGATTACTTCGCCGGCACCATGCTCTCTTGACAACTAAAACATAATATGCCGCAAATTCCATCACCAGATGGTGAGTGTGCTCAATTGTGATAATCAGCTGCACGTTGTGCTCAATATTCTCAGTATTAACAACGTGCTACAACAGTTAACTGAAAATCATGCATTTTAGTGTAGTGAAATATCTGAAATCAACTGATGAGTAGTAACTGATTCTTTAATGTTTTTATCAGATATGGAGTCAATAAAAAACTGCTTTTGAAGTAATATATATGCATTCCAATAACTTAAATGTTGAAAAAGCTTAAAAAATATTAGTTCGTACTCGTCTTATGTCTGCTCTCTGATGTGGCCATGGTTTTTAAAATTTGTATGTGTATCACTACTATAGATTCGATTTCATCAAAGCTTGTACAAAAATCATGGTAAGTAAAGAAAGTGGGATGTGATAAGCGATTATTAGGAGGAAATATTGTCAAAAAAGATATTTCAAAACCCAAACTAAAAGAATTGACTTTACTCTCTACAAGTTCTTTTAAAGGATTGTTAGCAGAGGGTTTTTCACCGCAAAGATTATTATAAAAAGAGGAGCAAACGTTCAATTTTTCATCTATCGTAACATATGATTGTCCATTAAAACCAATAGGATCCCTGGAAATATTCCAATCATTTGATAACTGCCCAGCCAAGTTATTTAGTTCTTTAAAAACAAGTGAGGGTGGCTTCATAGAAGAAAGTTGTTTATACGCCGCATTCAATTCAAGACGCATCTTATCGCTTATAATTTTACTTATGCAGTTAATTGGTGAACAATATACAGTGGATTTACTCTATTGTAATTTGGATGAATGTCTGTGTGATGTAGTGGTTAGAGCATGAAGGTCTGTGTGGTCTAGTGGTTAGAGCACGAACGCATAAGTCGAAGGTCCCAGGTTCAAATCTCGCTAGGAACAACGTGATTTAGTTCAGGGGATTTTTCAGACAGACTACGAGTGCTCCGTCAGTGGTGATATGTACTGATTTAATCAGATCAGATCTTAGTTGAGCAGGCATACGGGAGCATGTTACTGACTGAACCGACTTCCGAAAAAATCAATACGGTCATGAAAATGAGATACTCTAACCATCTCTAAGCGAAGGCCCGAGAAGGGCTGTAGTGCTGCAAAGAAGAAGAAGAATTTGGATAAAATATTCCTTTTAGTTTTTTCTGCCATTTACTTCTAGTATGACTTACATCGAGTGTTGATGAGGAAAGATTGCCATATTTCAGATATCTAATTTTCTGACAGGTGCAATAGAGTTCATGCATAAAGAAATCATAGAAGAGAGAACATGGATTGACTCATCGATTTGTTTGTTGTTAAGTACACGCTCATCCAGAACTTTATCCTTGGTAACTCTACCGAGGAGTACTTACATATGTACAGAAAATGAACGAAATCCCTTAAGAATTATAAAATAAATTTAGTCGAATCATTGCCAAATAATTTTTTCGGTTTACTCATAAATATTAACAAGTTTTTACAGCCATTTATATCTCTCTCAATTTCCCTTCAAGAGTTTTCTTCGTCTCATACACATTACTAAAATTCACATATCTTTCTGTTTTCCTCGTAACACATATTTAAGAAGCAGCCACAATTAAAAAGTAAATACTTGTTTTATTTATTTTAGATAATGAAAAATGTGAAGAATACCATTTACTAATGGAGGTCAGCTCAATTGATGGATTCGATTCACTGCATTTATTGGAAAGCCACCCAGAAGTGAGTACCCTATTAATTTAAACTGACTTTTTGAAATAATATAACTAGTTATTTTTCCGAGTACTTTTATTAATTTTATTTCAAAATATTGGCTGTGCATTGGACATGGTAATTGTTGTAAGTTGTTGTATCATGCACTACTCGTAATTTGCTTCCACAATAGCTACATTCTCACAGCTACATGGTCACAGTTACAGCAAAAAGGATTATTGTAAGCTCGAAAATTGTACGATTTTTAATTACTTTTAAACACTGGCAACAATTTTAATTCTCATAAAATTATAGTATTCAGATTTTCTTACACTGTTAATTAATATTTATTAATATTAGTTTGTGATAAGTTATTAGGAGGATTTACTTGCGGTAAATGGTTGCTACAAGGAATAACAGCCCTCTTTAAACTGTTCAAGACTCAACGCATTGCAAAATTGATCAAAAATTCATGAAGGGTCTATGTAAACAATACTACATAGGTCGATTTTTCTAAATACGTTCTATTTTTTCTAAAATATATGCATTTGTTGCAGCTTTTAAGCATCCATATCACTAACTTATTTACTTGTTTCCTATTGTTGTATGTAAATTATTTAATTGTGTCACATTTTCAGAAAGTCAAATCATTGAATTGAGCCATGACGATGGTTGAGTTTGATCAATGTCAACAACAAAACGTAGTTCCAAAGTGTATTCCTCATTATGCAGAGCATTTGCCCTGAATTTACACTTTTATTCTCCGAAGGGATATAATTACGTCAGAGATACAGTCAATGCTTGTTTACCGAATTCACGAAGAATTCAAGACTGGTATAAGTCTATTAATTGCAGCCCGGGTTTACCCTTTAATCTTTTGTGACTTTTCGAAATACAATTCCTTAAGCTAGGGAAGTAAATTGAGTGCTAGTCTGCAACTGAGTTTTCATTATACAGGCATTTAGGAACGAATTAAACGGGATGGAAAAAGTCCGTACGGGTTAGTTAATTTCGAGAATGGTCCAGACAGTAGTGATATGGCCACACAAATTTTAGTGTTTGTGCAAATGGAAGGTGGAAATATATACCATATCACCTATGAATGCCGAACAAAAGAATAACCTTTTATTTTGTGGAATCCAACACATATGTGAAGTTATCATAGAGCTTTTGAGAGTAACTTTTGATGGTGCCCCAGGAAATAAAACTCTAACTCGTTTCTTGAATTGCGAATATGATTGTACGTGCTATGAGTATAAATGAAACCTCCAAATACATTGGAATATTTCGAGACCTAGATAATTATGTAAAATTAATTTAAAACGTATTCACAGAAATATTACCGCTTCTGGATCGTGGCAAGGGTAGCATAGACTGGAAATATTAAGTGTCTCTACAAGCTTTTCGAGAAATGGAAGACTTACATTTGGGCAACAAGGTGTAAAAAGCACACATATATTTTTCTAAAAACAAAATTAACGTCAAACTAGATTGTGCAAGTGCTTTATGTGTCAGTTGCTGATACCATACATTCCTGCAGAGAAGACGTAGGGTTATCCTAATTTGAAGATAGTAAAGCTACCACAGAATTCATTTAAATGGTTGACAAAATATCCGTTGTTCTAAACATTACCCCTTCATGTGCGTCTTCACAAAATATATGTACCTTACCCTTACATTATATAGAGACGAGGCTGAAATGTTTTCAATGTCGTTCAAATAATTGCTAGGCTCATATTCTTTGCCTATAAATGAAATTTAAGCCCTTCATGTCCTTAAATTTGCTGATTTTTCTGTTCAAAATTAATGAATTTCAAGGCCAGTGTTACTTTCAAATCGTTGTTCATAGATTTAACCAATTCGATTGAAATAAAATTCACTGAGGGTAAAGACAATTACGAAATTGATGTCTGAAGGATATTTTTATTGCATCAGTAATCAAATTCAATGCAAATGTTTGTCGTCTATGTTGCTCAGGAGAAGTAGTTGACGCATTTTATGCAAAACGACCAAGCATCAAATTCAAAATTAGTTGTATAGTTTCAATTTATATTTTGAACTACCGTTTTCAATTTTATTTCAGATCATAATTTCCTAACTAATTTTATTAGGAATTTCTGAAATAAATCTCGAATAATTTTTCTGCATTAAATATTTAAAAAAATAAAGGGAATGCGCTGTAGTGAATTCTAGAACGTAAATTGTTTTGATGAAAAATACTGTCATGAAAGCGAACTTCATCAATGTTTTATGTTATTTATGGCGTTCGAATTTAAGTTTGAATTAAATGCTTTCTTAACATAGCAAACACGGCTAAACATTTTTCTAACTGCATAACATTTATTATACAGATATTGATTAATATTGTCTCCAGGGGAGCAGAAAGGATTCCATTTAGTATTAAACAACGTTAGGAAATACTATTGATAAATTTTCACTTCTTATTGGATATGTTAACTTTCTTTACAGATATGTAGTGATTTCACTAGGCTTTAAATGTGTTTTGGTGCTCGCGGGAATTGGCCTTGTCTGATGTAATGATTTTATACGTCGCGTTTGTTCGAGATTTCCCGAAGGAAATCTGAACAAACCTTTCATTGGTTTTAGACGTTAAGTCTTGGAACGAGAACGGACTGTTGTCATCAGGTTGACAGGTCCAGACACTCTTAGTTTACTCGGAGTAGGCTGCTGGCTAACTAGCTACTTTAGAGAGGAGTTTCAATCGCGGTTCTTACACGAGAAGACTAAGCCCGAATTGCAAACCTCAGCCACCAGTTTAAATGCCCGATTTAAAACACGTCGAACAACTGAAAAGTACGCGCCCCCAAATATTACCGACGTGGTGCCCGAAATAATTTACTCGAATTTAAACCGAAAAATATCTACCTTGAGGAAAAACGCAAACTCAATCTATGGCACCGCAACTCTTTGCAGATTACTGGAATTCTACCCTCTTGGTGGCACACTCACCTTTCACGGACATTATTCTGCTTAAAGGGAACGGTTTTGCTGAAAAAAAAATTTTGTTTATTCAGCAATTCATATTGACCTTAATAACTTTCAATATTTTAGTTAAGTAAAATTAAGATCTCTTGATTGTTAATGCTTGTATGTATGTAGGTAAGAGAATTATTCAATGAATAAAAATACTCTCTTCCACTAAAGAGAAATATGTATAGTACGAAAGAGATAAACAAATAAAATATTGTACAGTAAAAATTATTACGCAATATATGGAACAGGGTAAATACAATATACAAATCAATTTATTGTACCGATTCTAGAGGAAATAATTCGAAAATCTAGGCATACATAATATATTTACACAATATATAAAGCGATGCCAACTTTGCAACCAGTTTATTTCATTTTGATCACGGCGTATTTCTTCCCGTAATTCCGTATTTTATTTTTTTCATTTAAATTTCTAAGCCATGAATTATGGTGCATTGTAGTGAGTTTAAGAATTTTCAATAAAGTCCCTAAAGGACTGCAGCGATGGTCTGCTGCCTCGGCAGAGGAAGGTGTCGGTTTCTGCCGAGAATGCCCTCGTCCGGAGATGCGTGAATGCGCTGGCAGGCTAGCATTGCGGTGTCGTGGGGCGGGTTCGTTTCCCCGGCACGAGGACCCACTACAAAACATTTCGCATTCACGAATTGCGTTCAGGTCAAAAAAAAAGAAGGCGACCAAAGTCGCAAAATTGTAGATAACCTCACCGAAGGAGACGTACTTGTTACTAGAACAAGTGAAACCTGAGAAGAAAGGCGAACTTGGGGTTGACCTCGTCATTACCCAACGAAGTTCATGGCCCACAAATGAAAGAGGGGCAACCGGGTGGTGGTGGAGCCCCTTCATACCCACCCAACCGGAATAAATCCATTGATAGCTTGTTGAAGTGGCCAGGTATTCCTCTTCTGAGTGGAAAACTCATACAACTTGAATTGTATGAACTTTCCCATCAGAAGGGGAGTGCCCCGGTGACCAATTTATGTCATAGAATTATACAATTGAATTGCATAACTCTATGCCATAAAAAGGCACTCTGCTTGGGCCACTCAACCCATGACGTCACCTGAAACAGAAAAAGGATTATTAATTACCCGGTGGCTGGCTCATGTTTTGAGGGAGAAGCCTGCCACCGTACCGGGTCCTATACCCGGTTAGATAGAACGGAAGGGAAAGATCCGTGATTCATTTACTTCATCATTTTATTTACAATTTGCGATAGGAAATACATTAAGGCAAAGGACCGCCAAAAATCGATCGTTTCTTTTTCTTTTATTATTTATTCAAAACGAGAGTAGAATAATGATATTACTGGAGGTGCTTAATACATCAGAGTATTAGGTTATGCGTTTGATATTGAATATTGCGGTGCGATATATGGAAATATGACATATGCTATTTTTTTTATAATGTATATATTCTTAGAGAATTCGTTCAGTATTCAATCATTTGAACTGTCAGCAATTATTCTTTCTTTTTACCATATGCATATGCTTATAACTTCCATTTTTTTTCATATCTTGTAAAAAAAAAGAGTTTCGATAAAAATAATGTGCAAAGCTTCTACAATAATAAATAAAGCATTTGATATAATTTAATTTTCATACAATTCACGACGTAGATAACAATCTTATCATTTCCTTCGTTTCTTCCTGTTCGCTTTTCGATATTCTTCAAAGGTTCAACAGACTTCGAAACTTAAATGAGGTCCCCGCGATTCTTTATTATCATTATTATATACGCAAAACTATCATTATTATTATATAATATATAATATATAAAAATTTGGCAATCAAAAAGGGACTCACCGCATGTTCCGTCGAGCGCTCGATGGGTGCTGGCATTTTTGTCCACCAATATCATTCTATAGTTGCCATCATCTGAAAATGGAAACTTATTTGAAGTGTGCGACTCCGACGACTGGCCGGCGTCATCTAATTTCTTTCGCAATACCGAAAGACCATATTTGTAGCCAACGTAGAAAGATAGGAGAATAGCTACACCATTGACCAACGATGAATCGAACACTTTATCAGACATACTCTTTTATGAGTTTTAATTTCAATAGCGAAATATCGACTTTCCTTCAAAGCGTCTCCGCTCGATGAATAAATAGCCTCAAATTAGCATTAACTTTACTAATTTTCCATCTGGAAGAATGAAAATTTGCAAGCGCTTCAATAAAGGTTTTGAACACTTGGGAAAAGTTCAGCAGTGAATCGAATTTAGGAAGTTTCACTATAAAGGTCAAAGTCACTACCGATTTTCACATCAATCCTCCTCTTCTGTCGTAAGAACACAAGCTCGAACGTCCGATTTACTATCCACAATGTCTCTTCAACTAGAATACCTTTTCAGGTAACTTGTTTCGTATCACGAATCCGCGAAACCTCCACGCTACACTAGTTTTTCACCTATAAGCCAAACGAAACTTCCAAGCGCCTAAGATAAGTTTATGCCTAACCGCATCTCAGCTACCCTTACGCTGTTTGTTGTGACTTCGGGAATCGGTATTGATTTCAGCGTGCATGCAAAATATCTGATGCCAAACACTCTTGGCACGAAGCTCAAAATAATTTTAGTCCGACAAAAACAATTTTTTTTTTCAATCCGACGGATGAATTTAAGCGATTACCACGAATCAACGCAATCATCGAAGAGGTTTCATGAGGCTTATGAGCCCAATATTAAGTCAACTATAGAGATTAAACCGAAAAACAACCGACACATCTTACTTTCAAACAACCGGTTTTTAAAAAAAAAAAAAATATTTAAGCCGGAAACAAGGAAGAATTCTAATTTTTCCCACAAGTTACTTCCCAACGGATAAACAACTAAACACTACTCCTAACTCCACGAAAATCCGAAGTTGTCGCAACGCGTCGTCGTCGCTGCCCATAGTCACGTTGGCATTTCCCTCCTTGCTGGTTAATAGTTGACTGTAGAAATTTATTTTTCCCGTCCGTCTGAAAATATTCAAGCTTAGGTGTCCTCAGCCGATTTGCAATTTCTCTAAAACTACCTTCTCGCTGATCTCCAAGTCGACTCCAAATTTGACTGGAATGATCACCACTACCACGGATGACGGATTACTCCAAAGACGTCAGGCGATACAAAAGTTGAGGCGGCTTCTAAATGATCTTTGTTTTCTTTCTCCGGTGTCTTTTTTCACAGATTTTTTCGCGTCAATTTCCTTCGAGGCCATTTCACTGCAGATTCTTCAAACTTTCAATACAAAAACACAGCCACTAAAACGAAGAAATTATTTCACTTCATTCAGCAAAAACAATACCCCGATGCCGACTGCTTACCAGCACTTTTTAGTTCGGCAATGTTGTATTTTTGGGCGGTTTGAACTGCTTCAACGTTGCAATAAAATCGGGTGGATACAGAAATCCAGATGTGGCACCCGAAGTGTCGGAGGCTGCCCATGAAAATTGTGTTAAGTCGTCGATTGCCACAACATCGCAAACACGGCGAGAAAAACTGTGGTTGAGCCGCTCAATGCCAGAAAAACTTCACGCACAGAACGAAGTAATTACGCGGTGTGGTGGGCACTAGTGGCCACAAAATCACCGCCACACAACTCAGTAGTTTGCCGTCGTAAAATTAAACCGTGGAAATCGCGAAATTTGACCAAATTTTAGCCACTTGAACTGCGCGATTTTCATGCGGTTTCTTGACAAGTTGCAAAAATGGCGGAGACGAACCATCAAGCAACGAAACAGTAGTGGAAAATCGGCGAAAAGTTTCGTTCAATAGTGACATCTATGTGTGGATCCGCGATGGTGATAATGCACACTCGTTTCGGTTGTTTTTAAAATTTACGTCGTCTTTTGTAGATTCGCTTAAGTTATCAAATGAATGCAATTTTCGTTTATAATGATTAGGCGTAATTAAGGGAAAAAGAAAAATCGGAAGAATCAGACAGGCACACTTTAATCACCGACAAACAAAGCAATTTTTTTAATTAAGATTATGGTTGGAATGGGTAAAATTTGACAATTTTTGAGGGGTTTAAATGATTCAATGATTTTATCGTTCATATAATTAAAGGGGTTAACCGTTTCGTTCTAAGCATTTGTATACCATGTTACATCGCAATTCGTTAACTTATATTCAAAAGATATTGTAATAAAATCACTACACATTAGAAATTTTTAAACAGTTTTAGAATTTTGTTTCCCGGGGGTTAAGTACAAAAGAAATTTTCTTGACTTATTTTTCATGTGAAAAAAAAGGAGCGAGTGTTGCGATGGGGAAGGTGACTGAATGGTTAAATTGAGTTTGTGCTGTGTGCCTGTGGCAGCGCTGGCTTTTAGAGCCATAGCTCCTCGGTTATTACAGCATTGTGCATAAAATAATATATATCTATTGTTATATTTTTACTATAAATGTTAATTCATTTTATTATACGTGTATGTATATTTTAGCACATTCAATTTCCCATATGTATACACAAAAGGGCAAAAAGTAAGAATATAAATGCCTTTATAGTTCAGCCAAACTTGTGGCATAATTAGAAGAAATTTGTTTTGATTTAAAAATTAAAAAAAAAAACTAAATACGAATACGTGTTTTTCATTTCAATCAAAGAGAGTATAGTTCTAAAAAACAAGAAAGTAGAAATAGAGACGATTTTTTTACCGTTGATCATATTTTAAATATGAACGATTAATTAATGTATATTTAAGTGAATACAGTCAAATATTGCAAATATTTTCTTTTTATATTTTACTTCATAATTGCAAAGAAAATCAAAAAATAAACTAATGAGACTTGAGACCAATATGAGCTGTTTATACCCTTAAATCATTTCAATTGTAAATACATACAAAACACACTAACGATTAAGATACACGCACAGCATGTATATTTGATGCATTGTTGATTTATTTTCTTCTTTTGTTTTTTGCACGTTTTGGTGTTTATTTCATCATTTGTAACTACTTGTGTTGCATAATCTTGCATCACAGTTAGCTCTTTTATTTTAATAAACTTACAAATCTACTTTTATGTATGTTTCCTGAATCAAAACATCATTTTTCTTGTATGTCCGCATACTGTTATCGAAAAAAAAATAAAAGTATAACCTAACCAGCGACTTTTTCACCTGACCCCTACTTTGTGCGAGAATGAACATTAATCGCAAGAGTATTAGATTCCTGTTTTTCTGTTGCGCTTTTTCTTGACTAATTTTGGTATCAAGTTTATCAAAACTAGATTATTAAAAGCATGCACGCACTCACACACTTGTGAAGGGTTGCAAGATTTTCAATTTTACAGGGAAACTGATTCCAAACGGGCACTCAAATATTCGGGACTGGTGGACAATTGACCATTAATTGCGAATGTTTTCTGGAGACTAGTTGTTACGTAAAAGCCTAGTCTAGTTGCAAATTAACACAAAGGCCATGAAACCGAAGTGAAACTTTTCTTGCCATACTGCCGAGAGCTGTCGTTGACATTGAGGTGCCACTTGGCCTTCTTATACTCTAGCTGCGCATTTGATTTGAAGCTCGGTTTGTTGAAATTTTATCACGAACAGCCTTATTAATCATTATAACATCATAAGAAGGACGAGTTAATCGTCGTGTTTTTTGCTCCCAGCAATTGGCCAATCATTTGCTGCAAGCACAAACGGGTTAAATAAGGGTTCAGCAAAAAACCTCATGCTCCCTATCGCACCTTTTCACTTCCCCTGTTACTTTCTGGAGGCTTTTTCTCCTTCGAAAACACTGGTATCGTGTTGATGAACAGATGAATGTCGTCTTCTTGCTGACAAATCCTTCAGTTAGCGAACCCGGCGTTGGCTCCACTTTTCTGAATTTATTGAGTGCTAACTCTTCGCACTTTCCATTATATTTCTTCGCGTCTAATATAAATAATGAATAAACTGCAATGGCAAAAATAAATACAAACAACTGTGCCTCAGAATCGTAAATACTTTTGTTGCCACGCAACAACGTCAAAGGTAGCGTCTCGTTCACTTATGCTATTGAAGTGAACATAAATCCACCTTTTTATATTTTTCTCATTGAAATTACTTTGCAAATAAAGTATTAGCTCTATTTAACTTTATTTTTGTTTTTCAATGATTTTCTTTGCATTCTTATCTACCCATCGCCCCCTATAAAACTTTATAATATCTGTTTTAAGCGTGAACTCCACGACATCTAATGGCGTAACGGAACAGCTCTGCACAGTACTTCATTTGCAATCGAGGTGTCGTCCCTCCAGGCAGGTATTCAAAAAAGCACGTTACAAAATGAGGACGACAAAAGAAAATCCGGCCACGGGCAACGAGGACATAAAATTTCGATGAATTCCTCTCTTCATCAAGTATTCTATTTTCCTCTAATTAATGCACTTCCTAGCTGTCACTGCTCATAACCTTCAATTTTAGCAAACTTTGACACTCTCCATTGAACGTAAATTTCCCAGGGTTTTCACTTCTCACCGTTTCACGTAACTCCCAATCGCGGATCCAAAATATAGTGGTGAATGTTCACGCTCATCTTTTTTTCTTTCACGAACTGTCTAGCCCTAAATCCATGAGGATGCGATTTTACAATTTACTTCCGACTCACACTTATCAACCAACTCATTCGTTCACCGCCAGCTGACGTTGATCGGTTCAGTGGCAGAGAGCTGTCAAACAGCCATACCATCTGGTTGGGATATACCAGCTGGCGCGGACATTTAATTTAAGGGGTGACAGATCTCTACGGAAAATTGATCCGAGGGATTGAGGTTATCACACTGAGGATGCGCGAATGCAATTGCAGGCTAGCGTTGTGGTTTCGTGGGGCGGGTTCTCTTCCCCAGCACAAGGGCCCACTGCAAAAAAATTTCGCACAGGTGTCGAGAACAAGAACTAAAAAGATGTGAAAACGAGCGAGACTTGAGGAGATATCGTCTTTACCGGAGATACTTGTCACCCCCAAATAAGAGTGGGGCATCTATTTGGAAGTGGTTCTGTGGCACCGATTCGCTTACCACACAAAACAAACAAAAATTAGTCAATCAGTAAAAATTATATCGATTAATATTTTTATCTTGTTTGAGCGTTATGAAACTGTGTATATTGTGCATACTAAGATGGAAAATTACTGATTAAACATGTGTACTATTGCCCTGTTAATATTGCTTTAAACAGCATTCTCATAATAATATGTTGGCATTTAAAATATACTTACTTTGAGTTTTAAAATACAAGAAGATGCTCAACGTGGGATTCGAACCTTTACCGCTGTTTTAAGGCTTAATGAGTTGCTGTCTAATATAAATAATGAATAAACTGCAATGGCAAAAATAAGTACAAACAACTGTGCCTCAGAATCGTAAATACTTTTGTTGCCACGCAACAACGTCAAAGGTAGCGTCTCGTTCACTTATGCTATTGAAGTGAACATAAATCCACCTTTTTATATTTTTCTCATTGAAATTACTTTACAAATAAAGTATTAGCTCTATTTAACTTTATTTTTGTTTTTCAATGATTTTCTTTGCATTCTTATCTACCCATCGCCCCCTATAAAACTTTATAATATCTGTTTTAAGCGTGAACTCCACGACATCTAATGGCGTAACGGAACAGCTCTGCACAGTACTTCATTTGCAATCGAGGTGTCGTCCCTCCAGGCAGGTATTCAAAAAAGTTGATTTACGTATATGCCTCTCTCCAACCCATATTTATACCTTATCAAAGGTTCTCATCCTGACCCAATTATAAGAGATTTAATCAAAACGTACCTTTAGACAATCCTCATCGTAATATCTCACCCATCAGATCGTTTTGGGCAGATAATACCTCGTTAAATACGCATTCCTCTTTTGATTTACATGTCATTATTTTTCTCACCGGTTTCTCAATACTACGAATTTGACCGTCGTAAATAATTTAGGTAGCTTTTTTTGGCCAGCTTATATCTTATATTTTTACTCTTGAAGTAATTACGGTAAAATTTATGCGGGGGCTTACAGAGCTAGATCGGGTATGATTCGTAAATATTTAGTTTTGTTTTTAGATTGATTTCCATTAAATTTTTAAATAATGCGGGGAGATTATTGTTTACTTCTTCCTCTTTTTACACCATAAATATCTGGTTTCATTTACTTAACTCATTATATTCATTAATTATTATTGTTGAATATCTTATTACATATTGTAAGTTCAAATGTGTCATTTTCTTTTAAATTCCTTTCTTGTTGTTCTATTTCGCAAATAATTCTTAGTTGTATTTCTTTTCAATTTATAAGTCTTCATGCAATACCATTATTATCAATTTTTCAATCACATTGAATTGTTTATGACCTAATTTTGTAATAATTGACCATAATATCGTTGTCAAGCTTTGCAACCATCTAATCACGTTAAAAATGGATGCACATAAAAAGGCTCAATAATTTATTCATCTGTTCTCAAGAATATTGAGCACAGTTCTAATCAGATTTTCAGAATTGAGCACACTCACCGGCTGGTTCCAGAATTCGCGGCAAAATATATTTCAGTTGTCAAGAGAGCGCAATGCCTCAGAAATTGAGTTTTCCACTCATCGAGGGTGAGACAAGCCGGTATTTTGTGTGATATTGTGTTTTTAATTAATGTGAAAAGTGAAGTTCATACTAGTTTAATGAAAAGGCCTGTAAATTGCCGGTAAACAAAAAAGTGTTGCTAGAATAGCGAGTGCGTGTTGTGAGGATGACGAAAAATGTCTTAGCACTAACCGTGTTTATTGGTATTAACCCTAGGAACTCTCAAGTAAGTGCTTAGAAATAATATTTTTTGGGAACATGAGGAGGGACAATTGTAGGTGGCTAGGTGGCACCAAGGACGAAGCGGCGTAATGTGAATGCAGATCGCATGAGCATTCTGCGGAGAGAGTGGTAGGAAATGGAGGTATTAAAAAAAAGGTGGATAGGAAAAGCCAAATGCACAGAAGTGATTTTCTAAGTAAACTCATGCATTCACAATTAAGGGGTATGGCCATGTTATGGATTCCTCAAGAAAATCACTAATGCACAATTATTTTGAAAATTCTATATGTACACTATTCACTTGTTTACTTCTTGCACAATATAGATACAATTCTTTCCTTAAATAGTTTCAACAATTTCACTTTGAAACAATACTTTAAACAATACTTTGAACAATATTTTGAACAATACTTTGAGACAATACTTTGACCAATAACTTCGGGCAGCACTATGTCAACTTTAATGTTTACAAAAATCTATTTCACAATATATTTGAATTTAACAATTCCGCACGCAAATTCCACTTCCCAGATTGTTTATAAAAGTATTAACTTCGCGAGATTAATTTGCTTCGATTTGTTTATTAACTTTGGTACGAAACTACTTGAGATATATCAATTTCGCGTAGAATTTGATGATATGTCGCGAGGCTTATTGTAAACACAATTTGGCGTATTGTGCTGATTGGATTTGCAAACGTCGCAAAAATATAATCCTTCGTATGGGACGTTGGTACTTTCGGATATATGTATTGTTTCCAGTAGTCGGCATTGTTTATCTTTCTGGAAATTATTAGATTTGGGAATGTGAATTTCTAAGAATCGATTATTATTTATGGATTTGATGTGAATATTAGATATTATTTATGAGTTTAGCTAATGGAGGCATTTGCTGGCTTGCAATATTGAATGTCAAGAACGAAGGTAAGTATGGGGTCACTGTGGCTAATGAAAATACATTGGTAGGAGAGTAAATGGAGTATGGGGTTCATAACAGCCACTGTAGCAGGTGCAAAATCATGAATTTTTTAAATAATTTTTTATATGGAAATTGTATTTATTTATGAAAATTATCATTAGTACATAAAACTGCAATACAATGTCGGAAAACCGGAAAAAAATTTTATAAACGCATTTTTCAAACAAAATGGCGCTCCGTGGCCGGACAACTAGCAGCCACAATTTTGAACCTTGAACAAAATAATAAATTTTCCGTTGAACTACATCACAATACCTAGAAAAGTACTTGGGGGCATGAAGAAGTATTGATTTTACGGAAAATGGGAAGCATTTGAAGTGAAACCTTTGTTTTTCGAAAAAAATAGCCATAAGAACTAGATGGTTGCTGCTATTAAGAGTTATTTGCGGCCATTTCCATAATGTTCTTACTATTCAATACAAATAGGCCATCACGGAAATAAATACGATTGCTATCAATTTCATTCCTGAAACACAATAATTTAAACAAACTTTTCAACCCGGCGTTTGTAACTTTGCGAAAAGGAAATCGATCCTCACTATCAAATTTGCCACATAATTCATTTTGTTCTCACTAGTATTCACTAAATTCTCTACGCGCAACTCATTTTCACAATTATAAGTAAAGATTTAACCCAATATACACTGAATTAGAAAATTTATTTACGATTCGCACTCGCGTAAGTCATTTTTTCACAACTGACATTTCTCAAACTGTCAAAAGAATCTTCGAAATTGTCGTGAGTAATTTTGATGTTCGTTAAGTTGGAATTATAATCAAGGATAATCTTTTATCTCGTGTACACGCTTAGAAATTTCAAAATTCCGTCATGTTATCTTATTATATCGCATAATGTTTAATGAAATTTTTAGGTTACGAGTTATATGGGGCCGCTTAATTTGTGATAGTTCCAGGTCAGAGCAGTAAACTCAATTTATTTATAGGTATTTGTTTTATTTGTACCAAGGCACAGTGAATTGTCGAGAAAGCAAACAGTATCACTTGGAAGGGTATAAAATCTTTTCAATTTCTTTTTTTTTAGGGTGTGTTTTGGAATTAACAAACAACAAATCTGAGGTCTAGTTTATTTTTAAGAGATATTTTTGCGGTATTTATTGTCCAAAATTGTAATTGTAAAATAATTCGTATCTAGATAATTTTGTTTTGCGAGAAAAAATATTGAAAGGGGTCTCTTGAGTAGTGGAAGGTTTACTGGTATTATAATAATAAAGGAATTATTCTATGTAATCCAGATCCTTTATATGCTTTTCATCATTTTGTCTTTGCAAAAATACTCTTAAATGCTTCAACAATATTTCCAACCAGTGAAAAGCATGCCTTTATTCCATCGTCACGGATCTCTGATGTGAGGCCTCCAACAAAGATCTTTCCATGGTGGGCTTTAGCTGTCTTTGGATCCCTTTTGTTATTGATGAGGTGATAGGCGCTTGCACGAAGATGCAAAAACACTGAAAGCAAATCCTCTTGATCGACCGGTCGTGGGATCTGTCCTTACATTTATACTCCCACTATCGCCATACTGCCAAAACTGTTCTTCGTATAAATGCTTTTCAGCTTTGTTGTCATCCTTTGAAAAGTAAGCATCAATTTCTACTAGAACAACATTTGAATTGGTCGTAACAGTTATTTGCAAATATGATCAGATAGGGTTGCACTTACGGTACACGCGGCTAATTGGGAAAAGACCTAGCTACTGAAGCTGGTAACTGTCGACGGAAGGCGGTGGATTCCCAATTGAGCAGCGATTATCCCTATGACGTGCACACTTCCTAGAATACATTTTCACTTTGTGAATAAAAACACACAAACACAAACTTTGCCACCGTGTACCGACCGCAAAGCGAAACCGACAATTCGCGGATTACTGGAACATTATCATACGAACGCAACAATTTTCGTTCAGGATTCCTTCTCATAGCTCGCGATGGTCTTCTGATGCCTTTCCGCTCACCTAGACAAAATATTCTAATAATTTCTAAGTCTTTCTTAACTAAACTAACCTCTTTCATGATTGGAGCCTGTTGATCTTCTTGCTGAGTTTGACAGAGTTCCCTTTTGTTTTCTTGAGTACGTTTCGCTCCGACCAAATCCTACACACAAACGATCGTCACGAAGGTACGTTAAGAGGTAGAAAAGCACTTGAAAGGATCTAGACAGCCCGAACTACGATCACGCACCATCGATCACCACAAAACGTTATTTTCTTTTTCTTCGCCGCCATGTGTCTGTCAAAAATCCCGGTTGTCACCTCGGACAAAACATCTGTGTGTGGAACGGCACGCCATATGGCGGCAATGTGCCTCTCCAGTTGTCGCCAGTGGCATAGTTTTCTAGATGGCCACGGTGGAGGGGCATTTCCAGATGGCTATGTCTCGAAAGGTGCCGGGGTTTGGGATTAATTCTATATTTCGAATATTTATCTCCACAGATCGAAATATTCGGACAGAAAAAAAAAATATTTTCTGCACAACGATATCCGCACGACAGATGAAGTCCGCTGGCACTTCGAGGACATATCCATCTGGCCGGTTGCAAGGGTTCGGGATCGGAATCACTTCGATTCCCGGGCGTAGGCGTCACATTACACCTCTTGACGGCATACTCACCGTTCGCCGACATTATCCTGCTGAAAACGAGCGGTTTTGCTGAAAAGAAAAGACTGGGTCAACCTTTCAGCAATTCATTATTTTGTATTTCCAAATTAAGTATTTAAACTATGAATTTTTAATGTATTTATATTCAATTAAGTCTAAAATTTCTCAAAATTATTATGTAATTAAATTTTCTTTTGCACGTTACAAATACATTCAATATCGAACAAACAAAATGCTTGACTACTTTCATTCTATTTTCACTGTAACTTCAAGCATGTGATAAACTATAAGTTTGTTAGTTGGTTTAAGAATGGACGTTTAAAGGATATAACATACTGTATGAAATTTTACATTACTAAACAAGTACTCATAAATTATGTTCTGACTTGAAATTTTAACATAAACCTACGAATAATTCTTCAACATAAAGTCGATTTCAATTGTGTATCGAATTCATAATCGATTTTTAGTAGTATTGTTTTGAGTCAAAGCTGCTTTGCCTTGGCTAAATTTTGTTTTTACTTTGGCCCTATGCCAAGGTTCTGTTGCCTCAGTTCTTCTACTGAGACAACGCCGCGATAATTTTCAATGAAAGCTTGGCCTTATGCCAAAGTTTCGTTGCCTCAGTTCTTAAACTAAGACTTGAACTTGTACCTTTGAGTTAAGCCGATGCTTGTATCGGCTAGCTCGCTGCGAATAAAACGACTTGATTGCTTTGATGGTTAAAGTTCGACTGACTTTATTGCAGGTAAAATGTGCTCTTATATCTAATTCACAATCTAATTTACAATCATAATTCGTATACTCAAATGTTTACCTAAACTCACATGAATGCGGTTCCCACAAATTTGCAAGCGCAACAAAATTCATGTGTCTTATAGACACATAGATCACGTTGCACCTGCTGTGGGAATCTTTTGTTCAACGCGCACAAGGTAAATGCATTCATGGGTGCGCGCCAGACAAAACACGGATCACGTTACGTGCACATTCCGGTGAGTTTAGAAGAAGATAATGAATATGAATTTAAAGACAATAATAATACATTATGGAAAAATGCACATGCGACAATGTTATTTTAAGCTAAAGATGAAAATGAAGATGTAAAAATATTATTTGAAGATGAATATGATTTCGTACATCCTCCCCCGCGTTGAACAGTCCGTTCAACCTTACGTTTGAATCACCGGCAGGCTGTGGCATCTTGGTCGGGGAATAGGCCGGCGCTCTCGAGAGATGTGTTGATGATTCCGCCATTTGAAAACAAGGTAAATTGCCAGTGCAATAATTAAAGCGAGGCTGAGATATCCAATCGTGTATTGATGAATATCATGATTGTCCAGTTCATCAAAATCAATAGTTTCCTGAGTGTTTAATTGTCGTTTTAGTTCTTCAAGTTCTGAGGCATAGGGTTGGTAGTCTTGAGTAGATTTGTTGAGTGAATTGTTGGCTGTTTTACTGTTAGTGGTGGGTGAATGAACTCTTGTATAAGAAGCTCTGCGTTCGTTTGTATACATTTGATGACCCTGAATGGTGACCGTATCGGATTTCAGTATACAGTCTGAGTCCATTTTGATAATACCGGACCACCGCAGACAACATGAACCACTGTACGATTGGTCAATGCATAAATCCACTCATTCGAAAAGAGAATTTGGCTCCACAAGGCTGAACTTTCGAGTTCCGTTATGCTGCATTCGACTGGGGATGGAATATCCTTCAAGAGCTTGACTTCACAAGTGCTGATGTTTGCTTCCTTGTGGTACAGTGGATGAGATTGTTGACACATGTGAATAGACGGATCCATCTGGATGCATGTGATGTATTCTTCTTCTGTGAGTGGGTAATACGAATCACGGTGTTGACTGATAATCAAGTATCGGGCGCCAGGAATTATCGCTATTAGTCGGCTATTTTTTGCTACAGGTATGGGATAAAGTCTGAAGAGATCGAAGGTAATTGTGTTGACGAGTGGGATCTTGAATTCAAAAACAACGAAGTCTTCGATTAGTCTGGCGCTAATTGTTGCTATTCTGAACAGTCTCAAAAAGTTGTCGTTAGCTGCTGGAAAGCGAAGCGTATCAGGTAGATGCTCTTTGATATTAGATATGGCTTCGCTCAATTGCTTCTGCGACAACAATAAAGGGTTGAAATTTCCATGTTGGGTATCAGTGATGATGCTTATTATGGAGGCCTGAATGCGTTGCAAATTGATTGTAATTAGAGTCATTTGAAATGACAACATCGTGATGAGATTTGTCACCTTGCTTTGGTTGCTCGCCTGATTTGGACCTCTTACCATGTTGGTTAATTGATCAAGCTCCTCCTCAATCACCTTGAACCTTTGTTGGACTGTTTCTTCACTTCGCTTGATGATGTTCAACGTAGAATCAATAATGGATGTTTGATTTTTTAATAAGGAATACAATTTAACTTGGTTTCCTTTTACACCTTTGATTGTCTGAGCCATCTGATTAGCATATTCTTCGTCTAGAACACCAAACAACGATTTGGCTACGCTACCAACCATGTTGAAGGCTCCTCTTTTGGTTCGAACCTTTAGCAATCGATTGATGTTTGTTAGTTCATTTTGCACATCTATGAAGTGGTCCTTCAGCATAAAGCAACTGGTCTTAAATGTTCCCTGCTCACAAAGCTGCTGCAACATCCTCGTTCCGTTTTCCAACGTTGTAAGGTCGGTCCAATATGGCCGTAAATCATAGTAGATTACGAGCTTCCATTCACTTGTCGACAAATATGCATTACCTAGTGATTGGAAATGCAATCCTGGATGCGGTCCGAAAGTTGATACCTTGACTGGTTCTGCGTGTACCAAAGGTACTATCAGACAGGCCAAAAGTAGTGAGACAATTGACGTCCCCATTTTTCGTTTTTTAGGTGGATCTTTGGAGACACAGGATTCTGGGTCCTCTTTGATGGATGGTCTCCTCTTAGACTCAGGAATCCCTTCCATGGACGCGCCTTCTTCACGGCGTGTGTCTTCGTCCAGTGGCAGTGGAGCAAGTCGATGTATGGCTCTCTTTATAACACCTGATGGAGTCTTTATGTCGGCCACTCGCACGAAGCCATCATTGCCCTTATAAATTTTTATGATTCTTCCAAGTGGCCACTTCATTACCGGCATGTTATCCTCCTTGATGATTACAAACATACCCGGTAGAACATTCTGGCAAGACTGTTTCCACTTCGAGCGGTGTTGCAATTGATTCAGGTATTCTTCTGACCAGCGTCTCCAGAATTCGTCCTTAATATGGCGTACAAGTTTCCATCTCGTAAGCAATCCGCCTTTTACAGGTTCTGCCATGGCATCTACGACAGCTGTTGGAGGTTCTCCGATGAGAAAATGGCCTGGTGTCAATGCTGAGAGGTCGTTAGGATCTTCTGATAGCGGTGTTAATGGTCTCGAATTGAGGATGGCTTCAATTTCCACCACCAGAGTTTGTAGCTCTTCATACGTTAACGTTGCTGATGAAGCTCCTCGGCGTAGCAAATATTTGGCAGATTTAACTGCCGCCTCCCATAGACCGCCAAAATGGGGCGCACGAGGTGGTATAAAGTGGAAATCTATATTTCGGGTATTGCATACGGCGGCCATTTTCTCTTGAGATTTCTCGGAATGTAAAGATACTGCTAATTCCTTAAGCTGATTGTGGGCTCCCACGAAATTGGTGGCATTGTCGCAGTAGAAATTTCTACAGTGGCCTCGTCTGCCGATGAACCTTTTAAGGGAGCCGATGAATGCTTCGGTGCTAAGATCGCTCACCAGCTCAAAGTGTACTGCCTTAGTGGCAAAACAACAAAATATGGCAATGTATCCTTTCTGCGGTCGCGTTCCTCGGCCACGGTAATGAATCATCATCGGCCCCGCGAAGTCGACTCCTGAATTAATAAATGGCCGCGCAGGCTGTACACGTGTTGATGGTAAGTTTCCCATGACCTGAGAAAGCAGCTGCGGATTCGCTCGAGTGCATCGTATGCATCGCTGCACAATGGATCGTGCCAATGATTTTCCTTTTATTGGCCAGAAACGTTGCCGTGTGATCGTAAGCAATTGTTACGGGTGACTAGCTTTTATCCGGGGACCACACCACGACCACTAAGGAGATCGGGATGCATGTCATTTACACACCCCAAACCCGCTTGAGCATCGAGGTAGCAGTTGACTCATTGTATTTTTTCTTTCGACACTAATACTACTCTCATGCAAAAGATGGAAATGTTATTGTTATAAAAGTCAAATTGTTATATAATTGAAGAAGAAATGTTATTTTTGTATAAACAATATTATTTATTCGTCGAGCTAGAATAGGGCGTTAAATTTAGGTAGGGAGCAAACGGCAGCAACGGACGACGAACGACATCAGAAGGGGGCCGGTCGACCATCACTTTTCCCAACAAGGATAACCTATGGCAACGCATCTAACGCAAGCTTTACACTTGTGGCTATTCTCACATTCTTTAATGTGAGAAATGGAGTTCGAACATCTGGACTGATATCTTTGTTTTGGTTCTTGTTTACCATACTGAGTATACCAAGATGTAGAACCGAAGTTCGACTGAAGAATTTGCGTGTTGATAACGGAATCGAGGACTCATGGGCCGAATACAAATACATCAGCTTTATGGTATCATTTGCTGCTTGTTGTGCCCTAGTAATATTAAATTGCTTCGGGGACAAGAAGCCTCGAAAGATGAAATCTGAGACGACAGAGAAAGAATGCCCAGAATTGAGTGCAAGTTTCTTGTCCAAAATCACATATCAGTGGTTCGACATATTAGCATGGAAAGGTTTTCGAAACCCTCTTGTTGTCGAAGATCCTTGGGATTTAAAACCTGAAGACTCATCCAAGGAAGTCATGCCGATTTTCGCTAAACATTGGGAACGTTCAGTACAAAAGTTATCACAGACTCAGCAACCACAAATAGAACATCCTAAAGCTGAATTCTCAAAAAATGCAGCTAGCGTTAATTTCTCCAACCAAAAAAACCAAATGAAAATCGAAAAAAAAACATCAATTATGCCACCAATAATTAAATCATTCGGTGGGGTCTTCCTCTTTGGATCATTCCTTAAGCTCCTTCAAGACATTCTGACATTTGTGTCCCCGCAAGTACTCAAATTGATTAATAGCTATGTTGAAAACACAAGTTCAGAACCGGAACCGGAATGGCGAGGCATATTCTATGCAGTGTTACTTTTTGTAGTTACTTCAGTACAAACATTAGTGTTAGGTCAATACTTTCATCGCATGTTCATTGTTGGCCTTCGAATTCGTACTGCATTGATAAATGCGATTTATCGAAAGGCATTAATAATATCGAATAATGCAAGAAAAGAATCAACTGTCGGTGAAATTGTTAACTTAATGGCTGTAGATGCTCAACGATTCATGGATTTAACAACATACTTGAACGTGATTTGGTCTGCTCCTTTACAAATAGGATTTGCTTTGTACTTTTTATGGGAAATCTTAGGACCATCTGTGTTTGCCGGTTTGGCTGTTATGATAATTTTGATTCCTGTCAATGGCTTCATCGCAAATAAAATCAAAGGATATCAAGTTAAACAAATGAAAAACAAAGACGAGCGAGTGGAATTAATGAACGAAGTATTGAGTGGTATGAAGGTTTTGAAATTATACGCCTGGGAGCCTAGTTTTGAACAGCTTGTCTTGAATATTCGTGATAAAGAGATTGATATACTTAAAAAGACTGCTTACTTAAACGCTGGAACATCATTCCTATGGTCTTGTGCACCGTTTTTGGTGCCATTGGTTACTTTCGGTACTTACGTACTAGTAGAGGAAAACAACGTACTTGACGCAACAACTGCTTTCGTTTCTCTATCTTTATACAATATCTTACGTTTTCCTCTTGCTATGTTACCAATGCTCATCTCTGGTATAGTTCAAACACAAGTTTCGGTCAAACGTATCAACAAATTTATGAATAGCGAGGAATTGGATCCAAATAACGTGTACCACGAACCAAACGAAGCTTATCCTATGGAAATCGAAAATGGAAGTTTTTCATGGGGCGACGAAGAAATCTGCTTACGAAACATCAACATGAAAATTGCGAAAAATCAACTGATTGCACTGGTCGGAACTGTGGGTTCAGGAAAAAGT
This sequence comes from Odontomyia ornata, assembly GCA_963969285.1. Classification (NCBI taxonomy): domain Eukaryota; kingdom Metazoa; phylum Arthropoda; class Insecta; order Diptera; family Stratiomyidae; genus Odontomyia; species Odontomyia ornata. The sequence continues at coordinate 279,827,273 of OZ017740.1, forward strand.
TCTGTCGTATCTGCTTTCCTTGGTGAAATGGAAAAGATAACTGGTCGCGTAAATACTTATGGGAAAATTGCTTATGTTCCTCAACAAGCGTGGATTCAAAACGCTACATTACGAGATAACATTCTTTTCGACTGACAACTACAAAATGTCATTCGGCGATGACATTGTAGGATGACCCAGTGACCCACATATTGGGACTGATCAGCTGTTCCCAAAATAATGGGTAATACAGTCCAACTCGCGTGCAGCAACCATTGGTTGCATGGGTGCGGAGCCCAGGTGTCGAAGATGGTTGGTGGCCGCGCTACGAACCGCGCCAAAACGAAAGAAAGAGTTCGTCATATGAATGGGAGGCCAACCACCTCCAATGTAGCGGACGCCCGTTAAGGCGAGCAAATTTAAAGGGCGGAGGACTAACGGAAGCCCTCTGGATTCAATTGGGACTCAAGGCGGAAAGTCGGAGGATTTTATATTGGCAGCAAAGATAAGGTGTTTAAAACGTGGAACTTTTCGTCTTCGTCACCACGGCAGACAGCGGAACAAGAGAAGAACCTTTTGATTCGGCGAGGAGCGTAACAAGACGATAATCCGGTTCCCAGGATAAGGAGAGTAATCAGGCGACCGTTTGCTGGGGCCCCAAGAAACGACAGATTAGGGAATTTAGGAAAAGGTATCTATTTCTTTAGTTTTATTGTCCTTCTAAAATTACATCAGATTTTATAGAAATTTCTTGAATATAGCAAGTGAATATAACGAATTATAATCGAAAAGTGTGATTGTTATTGAAAAGTGATATTTTCTTTGTGGATTGTGCGCGGCGCTCAAGCGGGGAGTTTTTCTTTTCCGCGTTTCGGTCCAACAGGTTTTTTTTTCCTTTCAGGAGGTCGTGGTGTGGTTACACGGAGTAGTGGGTACAGGTTAGGGACGTGAGTAAGGGTAGCGATTACACTTTTTTTTTTTCCCTCCCTTTAGATGTTAGGGGTTAACCCTCGTGCGTGCGCGGACGGATCGTCTACTCGCTAACGATCCTATTGGTCAAACCATCCAGCCTAGGGATAGCGAGTTGGCGCCTGCGCCGTCTCCGACGGAGCGAACCGGGCCCGCAAGGCTGGACCGCGCGTCTACCATTGAGGCGTAAGGGGGTAATACAATGCTTGTGGCCCAAGATGGCAATTGTCTTGGTGAATGTCGGTCATTAGCAGTTTACTCAGTGGATGCCTGTAGGGTAACAGTATCGGATGTTTTGCATCAAATGATAGGCTTGATGCTTCAAGTCTTCCCCCAACACGCAGTATCCCCTTTTCGTCGATAAAAGGGGTTAGACCAGTTAAAGGACCATCCTTTTTGAGTCTCTTTTGATGACTCAAATCCTTTATCTCGTCACGAAACTCGTCCTGCTGGATATGCTTCAAGATGACCTCCAATGCTCGGGATAATTCCTGACTTGTGAGTGACTTTGCCACCACTGCATCGGATCGCAACCTTTTGCTAATGCGTTCGGTAAACCTTAGCACATATGCGATGATTCTCTGTAATTTTTTAAAGGAGTTACCATATTGAATATTGTCAATAAAATTAGCGGATGCGACAATGGTTGCCGCAGTGATGAGTTTTTCCTTCCTTTTCTCTAGGTCACATGATGGTCTTTTCGTATATTCTGGTGGCCATAGTATTTCAGCTCCATGCAAGAAGGGAGGTCCGTATAACCAAATGTTACAGCTAGTTAATTCTGCTGGCGTAATTCCTCGTGAGAAATGTCAGCAGGGTTGCTTTTTGACTCAACATGTCGCCATTGGCTTGGTATTGAAAGTGATTGAATTGCTGACACTCTATTTGCAACGAATGTGTTATAAGATGACGCTGTGGCATTGATCCATCCAAGCACAATTTCGGAGTCACTCCAGAAAAAATGTATCACCTCATCCATATGCAGAGCAGTCTTGACTCTGTGGGCCAGCTCTGCTCCTAGTTTGGCTGCACAGAGTTCCAAACGGGGAATGGTTACGTTCCGAATAGGAGCTACTCGAGATTTGGCACATAAAAGGCGTACAATAATTCTACCATCTGTTAAGGTAGCTCGAGTGTAGACCGCTGCTCCATATGCCCTTTCTGAGGCGTCACAGAATATGTGTAACTGCGTTTGCTTGGGGACCTCCTTTGCAAAAATATGTCTAGGCAATTGTGCCTTCTGCAACGCTAGTAAACTCTTGCGAAAGTTGTACCATCTGGTGAACATGTGTTCTGGTAAGGCTGCATCCCAGTCGAGCTCCAATCGCCATATGTCTTGTAAAAACAATTTGGCCGTGACGATGATAGGCCCCATGATGCCCAGTGGATCGAACATTCTGGCAATGTCAGAGGATATCGTCCTTTTTGTGATTTTGTTATTTTCTGGATCGAGGTTAATCCTTATTTGAAAGTCGTCCACCTTAGGGAGCCATGTTAGACCGGGGGTTTTGATGCAATCCTCAGTGTGACTAGTAAAGTCCAGTTGCACTTCTTTATCGTCAGGTGCTATATTGTGTAGTAGGCGAGGGTGGCTGGCACACCATTTGCGGAGCTTCATTCTGGCACTTAGTAGGAGTTTGATTAATTCATCCTGTGCCTGAACCGCTTCTGACAGGAGGTTCGATCCTGTCATGACGTCGTCCACATAAAAATCTCGTTGCAGGATGATGCCACCTAGTGGATACCGTTGCATTTCCTCTTGAGCGAGTCGTTGGAGGCATTTGGTTGCCAAATATGGAGCACACGTCGTTCCATATGTCACGGTGTTCAGTTGATAATATCGTAGCGGTCGATTTGAATCATTCCTCCAGATCAGCAGTTGGTATTTCCGATCGTCAGGATGCAACAGAACCTGCCGATACATCTTTTCTATATCGGCAGTGAAGACATAACGATGCAGTCGGAAACGAAGCAAAATTGAGAATAAGTCATCTTGAACAGTTGGCCCAGTGTGCAATATGTCGTTCAACGAGACATTTGTAGATGTTTTGCAGGAAGCATCGAATACAACTCTGAGCTTAGTAGTACTACTATCTGGTTTCAGGACATAATGATGAGGCAAGTAATAAAGTGGACGTTCACACGACTGAAGCGTTACCTCCTGCATATGGCCAAGGTTGATGTACTCGTTCATGAACTCTTCGTACTGACGCTTGAGCTCTGGATCCCGTTGAAGCCTTCGTTCCATACCAAAGAATCTGCGAGTGGCGATATCCCTTGATTCACCTAGATGTTCAGGGTCATCATTGAAAGGAAGTCTCACCAGAAATCGGCCTTCGCGCGTTCTTTGTGTCGTCTGGCTAAAATATGTTTCACATGATTTCTCGGCAGAAGTATACTGTGGTTTGCTCTCTACTACTTCCTCCAGCTTCCAAAATCTTTCGATTGTATTATTTAACTGTTGATCTTCCGCAAGGACCCCACACGTAACAGAAGACGATTGGTCTGTGCCAACTTTGCCGGCCACTATCCAGCCAAGAAGCGTATTTTGCAGGACTGGCAGTTCGCTGCCTAGTTTTATTTGGCCAATTGATAAAATGTCGTAGAAATGTTCAGCACTTAACAAAAGATCGATGCGTGCATTATTATGGAAGTTTGGATCAGCAAGCTTCAGGTTTTTCGGTATGGGCCACTGAGATATGTTTAATTCTACGGATGGTTGGGGAGATATTATCTTCTCCATTATGTAAGCTTCTAAGCGCGTGGTGTATCCATTTAATCTTGACTGCAGTGCAACGTTCACCCTTTTTTGTGCCCGTTCCGCTGATCCGCCAACCTTTTCAATAAGGGTCGATTGGTAACATGATGGAAGACCCAGCTTCTTTACTATTCGATTAGTAATAAGGCTAATTTGGGAACCCGGATCCAGTACTGCTCGGCATTCCATTGTTTTTCCGTTGTTACCACTCAGCGTTACAACGGCAGTACTCAAAAGAACATATTTCATTTTTCCTTGATTACTAAGCGTGGTCAAGGAGAGTGCCGAGCCATCTTGTTTGGTGATTGCTTTTGAGTCTTCTGAGGATGTACTTTACTGTTTTGGGGTAGAGGGTGTTCCCAAGTGCAACAAGCTATTGTGTTTCTTGGAGCACTCCTTACAACCTCGTGATGCACAGTTCACCGATTTATGTCCTTCTCGATGGCAGTTGACGCACAACCCTTTGTTTTGAATAAGTTTCAACCTCTTTGAAGGAGTGAGTCGCAGAAAGTCTGGGCGATAGTAGACTGGATGGGATTGATTGCAAACAGGACATGATGACATTGTTACGGCCGCACTGGTTGATTTCAAATTTTTCTTACGGGGTTCCTCGCGGTTCTTTGGTTGATTGCCAAGTGCCTCTAATGCTTGGAAACGTATTTCCAAAAATGCCAAGAACTCCTTCAATGACTGGAGCTTACGTGGGTTGACCAGCGATTGTTCGTATAAATTGTGCGTGACGGTATCAAGTTTCCTGATGAGGATGTGAAGAAGCAATGGATCCCAATTTTGTGTAGCCACATTGATGTTTTCCAGACCTCATGCATTCGACTGTTGTAGCGTTCAAAGATCTCACTGCTGCTGCTGAGGGCCTATCACTTGTGATGGATGATTGGGCCATCAGCTTGTTGAGGAGGGCTGTAAACAATAAGCGTCGATTTTCATATCGTTCGTTTAGAGTCTTCCATGCAGACTCGTAGTCGTCTTCAGAAAGCGCAAAATTTTGTATGAGTTTTGCCGCTTCTCCAGTGAGATTGGCCTTTAGGTACCACATTTTTTGACATCTGGATAATGGTTGATTATGAATCATTTCACAAAACAGATCGTGAAATTGTCGCCACTGGAGATAGTCGCCATCAAACTTAGGTAGGTTAATTTTTGGTAGTTTCAAACTGGGTGCTGTTATTGGGGATGTTGGTTTGGCAGGTGTCCCCTTTATTGCATCGAGCTCACCTTCCAACCGTATAAGCCAGTCTTGAGACAATTCTTCGAGGGTTTCGTGTTGGTCTGGTTCAAATCCATATATTTCAGGCTCTGTACCAATCTCATGCATCCTTTGTTGACACTCCTCCAATTGTGACCAGTAACGATTGATTGAGGCAATCTTCAACTTATAAAACTGCCGGGTTTGACCTTTAGCTTCGCCAAGTCGAGAAGTCGAGTTGACGTACTCGAATCATCCTTGCTGCCCTTGCCGGTAACCTCTGCTTGATTCTCAACGTTCTGTTCTGCATGCCTCAATGCCAGCATTTTCTCCTTGGAATATACTTGAAAATTCTGGTAGTTGGTTTCGGTTGTCTCATGCAAACCACTTGAAAAATAGTCATGAGTCGGCGACACATCTTTCAACGAGCGAATTTTTGCATCCACTTCTTCGAATGCGTCCCATTTGGATTCGAGACGTCGGAGTCGCTCCTCGTAGTACTCAGCCCTTTTTTTACGACTCGTAGGGTCCTTTTTGTAGTTGGCGATGATCGCGTCAATATTCGCTGCTAGAATTTGATGCTCAGCTAAACTGTCCATTCCTGCGGGTTGTGGCGTGGATCACGTCGGGGTCACCACTGTTTTGAGTCAAAGCTGCTTTGCCTTGGCTAAATTTTGTTTTCACTTTGGCCCTATGCCAAGGTTCTGTTGCCTCAGTTCTTGTACTGAGACAACGCCGCGATAATTTTCAATGAAAGCTTGGCCTTATGCCAAAGTTTCGTTGCCTCAGTTCTTAAACTAAGACTTGAACTTGTACCTTTGAGTTAAGCCGATGCTTGTATCGGCTAACTCGCTGCGAATAAAACGACTTGATTGCTTTGATGGTCAAAATTCGACTGACTTTATTGCAGGTAAAATGTGCTCTTATATCTAATTCACAATCTAATTTACAATCATAATTCGTATACTCAAATATTTACCTAAACTCACATGAATGCGGTTCCCACAAATTTGCAAGCGCAACAAAATTCATGTGTCTTATAGACACATAGATCACGTTGCACCTGCTGTGGGAATCTTTTGTTCAACGCGCACAAGGTAAATGCATTCATGGGTGCGCGCCAGACAAAACACGGATCACGTTACGTGCACATTCCGGTGAGTTTAGAAGAAGATAATGAATATGAATTTGAAGACAATAATAATACATTATGGAAAAATGCACATCCGACAATGTTATTTTAAGCTGAAGATGAAAATGAAGATGTAAAAATATTATTTGAAGATGAATATGATTTCGTACAAGTATTATATGTATAATTATATTAAAATACTAAAATTGAACGGCCCTTTAAATGCTATTGATTTTTTTTTTCATGAAAAATGCCTTTCGATTTCTCTTTCGCAATTATGTTTTATAAAACTTTGTTGTGTTTGTGGAAAATAAATGCACGAGCATTACTCCATTCGAATCCGCCATTTAAATACGTTATCAGTTACTCTCACTTCGCGGAGAGAATAAACAGTTTCAAAATAATCACAATGCACAATAGTTCTCGGCTTTTCACTCGTTTCTTCTCAAAATACCTTATATTCTTCGATAAAAGTTTTCTCTGAAAATTCCACGGCTATAGCTTATCGCTAAACACCATTAGACCAGGGTGGATCTGTTTTCATATATATACATATAGTAGGGACTTCCCTGAACGTCCACCTATATCCTTGCTCGCACAAATTCCTCCCTCCTTGCGAAAGATTTTGCTGTCATCTTCGTTTCATTGAGCTGTCATCAGGAAATCTATTGTGCAGCAGCAAGTTTGCGGTGGACAATTCTCTTTTTTTCGTACGCAAAGCTGGTGTAGCGCTCCTCCAGGTTTCTTTTTCCCCCTCTAAAGCCTATATCCCGTTTTAGAATAACGATTGATAGATTTTGTGCATTTATTGTTCAAATGTTTTTCGTTTTTATTAAAAAAGAAGTTGATGCAATCAACTAGTTTCGCAGGAAATGTAGTTAAACGATCGTTGTTGAAACAAACAGTTGATGCGATTTGCTACATGTGATGTGAGCATGGTTATGGAATGAGAGAAGCATTTTTGAAAATTTTTTTCAAGTTTCATTTTGATCGTTGTTCGTTGACGGAACAGTTGATAAATGTGTTGAAGAAACAGTTTATGGACCAACATGTTTTTCTATAATGAGAAAATAGTTTATGAGTTAATTGTAGGAAAAGTGTTTAAAAACAGGTTCGTTGATTCAACGAACATCCCTATATTCAGGGTTACCAGATTGGTCGGTTCAAAATCCGGGACACTTTTAAAAGAGCTAAAAAAAGGTCTACATCTTGTTTCATCGTGTCATCGTTATTGATTAAAATTGCTTACATAAGAGCAAAAACATATATCTGAATTATACGTAGATACTGTAGACCCTGATGTACATATATTAGTGTGTTGGGGAACTTGTATGTGTAAGAGATCTAGAAGCTTATGATCTCAGATTATTATATTATTTGAAATGAGGCAGGGGTCGAAAGAAAAAAGACTTTATTATTGCAACAAGTTTGTTCATTTATTTTTGCACATTTTAATTAATCTGATTTATTGACTAATTTAAATAGCCATTCATGAGTCAGGTTGATTAAGAATATTTATTAGAGTCACGAATGTTATGAATGATTTTTGAATTTTCGGGCTGAAAAAGATATTTGTAAAATTGTTTGCAGTCCATCTCGGTAAAATTGAATATAATCATCAAGATGTCGCGAATTGTTTTCACCAAGAGTCGGTTGCGATTAGTCCATTGGGATTTTATCAACGAAAAAATTCTTTCGCAATTGGCATTGTGCCCGGGAATGGAGAAAAAAAATTCAGCTATTTTCAAAATTTCAGAAAAAGCATCGCTCTTTGAATCGTTTGCGTGAAAGAATTGGCACATCTTGTCGTTACAAGATTCTCTGAAATAAAGGTCGTTATTTTCCTGCTTCCTTTGAATGTATCTCACAAGATTCATAGCCTGGTCAAAAAGTTTTGATTCATCAAAAACCACCCCTTTCTCTTGCAAATACAGCACGGACTTCTTAATGCAATCGAAGGTGAATGGAACATCGCGTTGAAAATCCATCCACTTGAATATCTGGAATGATTTGGAAAATGTTTTATAACTGTTCAACAAAAATTTAATGAATGCAAAACAAATTAAATACTCGAAATTCAGCAAGAGAGGCCGTCCATTTCAGCAGATACTTCTCCGTCTCCATATCAACCATCAAAACTCTTGCTGTGAAATCGTCACATTCTCTGTCCTTTTTTTCTGAGCGCAATTTCGAAAGAATTGACTTGACGCCAAGTTGAAGAAATTCTGCTTCAATCCAATCCCTCAATGCTTGAGCTAAATCATTCACGATGCTCAAAATTTCAATGACGTTGATATCCTTTTTCTGTGACTTCTTCACATTATCGTCGAAAACTGACATTAATGAATGAACAAATAAAAGATAGCATTCTGCGAAATCATGTTTGAAAAACGCTTCAAGAACTGCTGGCGGTTTTTCTTGAGATAGAAAATAAGCCTTCAAAGCAGGGAACATTTGTAGAATACGATGTACAACTGGCAGTAAACTCAGCCACCGGGTCTTGCTGTGATACGAAATCTCTCTGAAAGACACTTCAGCGAATTCGCAAAACTCTTTCAACTCTTCTGTGCGAACAATATAAATAGAAAAAGTGTCTATATCAAAGAACACAAATCTTCCAAGACCATGTTGAACGCTGTTGTGAAGAATGTGCACCGAACATCCAACTCCGAGAACATTTTAATTGATGTTCTCCTTCAAAAGAGCATGGATATTATTTTCTCCTCTCCGAAGCAGACCCCCAAAATTCGAGTTGGTATTGTCAGCAGAAAAAGCCGTCAATTTCTTTTCAATCTTGAGCTGGCGAAGTGTATCTTCAAGAAGGGTCGCAATAGTGGCTGCTTTTTTATTTGTTGTCTCTTGCAGATCTAGCATTTTGACTTGAATTCCATTCTTCGTGTAATCAAAGTATTGGAGACGACTATAGGAAATAGTTTATGATGTCCATGATTACTGCCATCCGTGCTTATACCGATGAAGGGAACTTTCTGGAGATCCTGGTTAATATGTCTTGTACGTGAGGTGAAATGACTTTGCATACGATGGCTTCAGTCTTCGTTCTGGCACACGATATTTTTGTTGCGATTGACGAATCATGAAAAATTTCACGTAACAAAGCAGCTGTGCAATCTTGAGAAAGAAAACTGTGATGGTGCCTCACAGTATGGTATGCTAGAGCTCCTTCAGCAGCGCATATTTTCTTATCCAATGGAGTGAATTATGGTATAAGAAAATTAGACATAGATTTTGTCGTGGATGCTGCTTGGATAGACTTGCGGTGTTTATCACTTTTGACATGATTCTCTAAATCGTTGGCCCCTATTCAAAAAAAAACAATATTCATTACAGTTTTATTTTCCGAACTTCATGATTTTTCGAGTTAAGGGGGAAATCCCGTGCACCAGATAAAAAAAATAATTTTTTTAATTTTTATCTTAAACGAAAGCTCGATATCTTAAAACATGTAATGTACGTCCTAGACCCGTACCTTGGCGCCTAAACACCAAAGTAAAATTAACATATCGCCCTCATAAATCAAAATATTAATGTCGTATAAGTCAACCATAAATTTTTTTCATATTGCAAAAGTAGCCTAATCAACCAAAAAAGTTACGGAAAGACAATCCTTTTTTTTTTTCATCTCCAAAAACAGATAATAAAAAAATAGAATTTAAAAGTAAAAAATAAAGATGTAGAATTGTAAAAAAAAACTGGCACAAACCACCACTAGCAATCGAAATACTCGTGACACACAAATTGCAATGGGCTCTTGTATTGTCTGACGACACTTTACTGAAACAATTAAATTTCTTTGCAAGCTCGTCGCTGAACGTCCTTTTTCGTTTCGGCATGTTAAAAAAATACAAATGTATATTTGTATTTCACATGCCTTGATGTGTCAAGAGAACAATGCTAATAATTAAATACTTCTGTGAAAGGACGTTAAAATGACATCTCGACAGCTGACAAGACAACAGCCGACAATGAAAACCATCGACATGTATAAATGGACTGCAAGCGTGGGCTGCGCGACAATCACGCTTGTGGAAAGAGAAGGAGAGATGCATATACGAGTATACGTTCCTGTCAAACCAATGAGAATTCGCCTATGGGATATCGCCCTCTCTTCATTGCGGGATGGACGCGTAGTAGCACAATAGTAGTCAATTTCTATATGTTGATGATGAAAACATAATAATATTGTACCTTAATGAATTTTGCGCGCGCTAATATTTGAAACAAATCGAGGCTTTCACTGTCACACGCATTTGAATTGAATGAAATCACGACAGATGTCGTAGTATTGCAGCACGTTTCTAGTTTACAAAAAAATTTTTTTTTCTTAAGAAAAAAATCAGGTTTTTCGGAATCCGGGACAATTTGATGATTTTTGAAAAAAATCCGGGACTCCGGGACGGAAGCCCGAATCCGGGACATGTCCCGGAAATCCGGGACGTCTGGTAACCCTGCCTATATTTCATTTATTCTTACGTTCATTTACTTTTAAAGTTCAATTTCCAAACGTGAAACTACATTGTCATCAAAAAGCGATCATTTACTATAGTTCCAAATCAATTAATTCTAAAATTTGCGTCAGCAATACGAGTATAATTTCACTCATTTCATATTTCAATTATACTTACGTTCATTTACGTTTAAAGTTGAATTCCCAATCGTGAAATTACATTGTCATCAAAAGTTGATCAATTTCCTTAACTTCCAAAGTAATTGATTGGAAGATTTGTGTCGGCAAAAATTTATTATAAAATCTAAATTACAAACATCAAAAAGCAGATAGCAAGCAAGCAATAAAAAAGTGTTCTCAGTTTTATACTTGATTCGACACAGGGTTGAATTTTTTACAAGCTTGGTGCGAAACATCAACAATGGTACGAATGATTTGTTAAACAAAACTTTTAAATGACACTAACATTTTGCAATGCAATATTTATCAAAAGGGAATCAATCAAGATTTTGAAGTACAAACTCAAAATCTTTGGTACAAAATTCACTACATAAAGAAAAGAGAACTTGAGACATAGAAAAGAACATCGAGTAATCCCTGTACAAAATCTGAATTAACACTAAAACTAGAGAGGCAAATATGTATCTATATATACTTATTTAGTGAGATCCCTTCCACTGTAGCGATCCCACACTGATACTTTGTATACACAGAACAGTACACCCAAAAACTCACGTCTTTCTTATCTGCATTAAAGTAAGTGTAAGTTTATAAAACACTAGTTTCCTACGCACACGTATTGTTATACGTCTGTAGGAATTACTATTTGCAAGTTTAAATAAAAACGAATGAACCGAGCAAGTTGATAACCTTGGCCAGGATGGTGGCACACTTAATATGAATAGTGAAAAAAGAAAAAAAAATTTCTTTTCTTTCTTTTTGCAATAAAAACAACCACTCTTACCCTTCCACCTATCTACGAGGAGGCCTCCTGTTAGGGTTCCCGTCGTTGACCGCACGGCGAAAAATATCCTGCGTTGTAGTGGCCAATCTTTGTTTCCTCCTTTTTTTTCTTCCTTCCGATTTCCTTTTGAACTTCCGCTTTTTCATACGTTCACGTTTCGAATACTTTTTCAATGTTCACTTTTCAACGTTCACTTCTCAATCACTTTCTCAATGTTCACTTTTAATCGTTCACTTCTCTATTATTTTCTCAATGTTCACTTTTAAACGTTCACTTCTCTATTACTTTACTCCACGTGCTGATCACCAAAAAAGGAAAAAAGGCTTTTCCTTTGTCCCTCGCCCTTTTATCAGCTCGCTCCCAACGGAGCACCGCTAGTTTCGGAGTGAACCTTAAATTTTTCCTCCGTCGTGCTGAAATTGTAACCCGGTTCGTGCGATTGGGCAATTCCATCGCAATTTCTACCACACTTCAACTGGTGTTTCCGAAATTCGGAGTCGTAGATATTGTTTTCGGAATTGTCACTGTGACGGACATTTGACGTTTTCCAAGTATAAACATATGTTGTTTTGTTTATGTTTGGTGCGGTAAAGAAGCGTGCGGTTACTCGGATTCTGGATGGATCACTGAGGATTATCAGATAAGTAGCACTTTTATACTTCATCCCTTGGACAAGACACTTTGTGTTTCTATTTTCCTTCTTTTCAGGTATCCAGATGCCCTGGTGAATATAATCTTCGACATTCAGCGGTGTTGTTAGATCCGCTGTAGTTTAGCGGATGCTGCATCTTTTTGGGCTGGATATTTTGGGCATCGCTTATTTTATCCATCAGAAGTTTTAGTAGCTGATGTAAATGCATACCGCTGGTAGGAGCAAGAATTGAAGGTTTAGTTATTGTGTCATAAACGAACTGAACTGGGACTGTTGCTGTTAGTGATGGTAATTTGGTGTTTTTTTAATGTTTGGACAGCCAATTTGCAAGTCCTTTGTTGGCTGAATCATTATATTCTTGTATTACAGTCATCACAGTCTCGGGCGAGTTGCCACCCATAGCGTCCTTTCGATGTTTCATACATCCCAAGCACTCTGGATCATAGTCAACTGAATTATCTTGTGGTAGCGTCTCAACAACAACAAGAAGTCGATTGTACAGCAATACATCGGTTGCAATTACAAATCCATTGATATTCTGTTTGAGATTTCAATACTAGTATTTGCCCAATTAACGTGACACAGTTGTGAGCTTGGATCACGCGGGCAGATATCACTTACAACGCAGAATGGCGATAGGGTTACTGTACTGTCATCGAAAACTGGAAGATTGTCTGAGAAGGCACCATTCATGTACCGAACTCGACAGAATCGTGGTGGTTTAAATGCCAGTGTATCCGGAAATAAAGCAGGCACATAAGAGAGCTTGGAGGACGTCTTCACCGCTTGTGAATTGTGAGACTATGACCTTTTTTTTCCATCGGAAATACATGCTAATGAGATGTGAAGGCGCCGGTTGACGTATTTATGTGCATTTGGTGGTATATGTTTTTGTTGTAATTGCTGCGATAAATTTCCTCATCTTGTCGGTTCCTACGGTTATTGCTTCTCACGCATCCTTTTGATTTGTTCTTTCTGCAGTTGTTGATCGCAGATGATGTCGTTGTGGAGCAACCATGCACCTACGGGAGTGGTATCGGGAACTTCGTCGAGTCTAACTAAACTAATTTAAGCTGTATTAATCTAACTTAAGGAAATTTAAAATCTACTCTATTGTAAACATTAGCATTAGAATTGATTATTTTCCTAACCTTACTAACTGTACAATACATAAGTTCCCTATCCCAGTTTGGCTCGAGGGTGCATCCTTCGGAACACGTTTCCCGGTGGTGGTGTTTAAGTGGTAGTTCGGTTGGCTACCGTCTCCAATACCCCGTAACAATATTCTGCTAACTTAAGATGATCTTGTTTCTTTTTTTCTTCATCGCCTTCATCGCAAGCTTTAATTGTCATTCCATAACTGTCACATTTAGCACATGTGTCGTTTTTCGGTGGATAGAGAGCAAAGTTGTACTCCTCGTTAAATATTTTACGATAATAGCTCAATTTCGCTGCCTTTTTGTTGTCTTGTTTGCACCCATTCTCATATAGCCTGAACATTCTTGAAACCGATAAGTCGGGGCTCAAATAATTTTTTAAAGACCTTTCTCGAGAATAGTGACTCCTGTATGTTGGAAAACTTGATATATGCATTCTTATACCATGAATTATTTCCTGGTTCAATTTCACATGATTATTGTGCCTACCTCTAAAGTGCGGAGGGCAGATTTTGCTTGGCGTCAGTCTTTTTTTTCCACAATCACCCTAACCTTTTTTTAGAGTCAGAGCGAATGTATTGATGTACATTTTTTGGCACACCTCAAACCTTCCACTGGTCAAGTCAAAGAAATATTTCCTTGAAAATGTTCTTCTACTAGCAGTGTTTTCTTCGAAGTGGGTACGTTCTCTGATTTTTCTTGTCTCCTCGACCGTGTTAGCAATAAATTGATTTTGACCATCAGACGTAAGTCTATAAAATCCCTCGTGTAAGACTTGCCTTTGGTCGTGGGTAATTTTTTGGTAGCATCTCCTTCTACATGTGCAAGGTTCACTCATTATCTTTGCTTTCCTTAACACTCCTTTTACTGAAACATACGTTTCCCCTTTGGTCTTTTTATCCTTACGTATATTTCGCTCCCACTTTTTTCATTCCTACAACGTTTTCGTGTTTTGAACCATCCGATTTTTTTCTACCTCCGCTTTTTCTCTTTAAAGTCGTTTTATCGTTTTGTACAGAGTCATCTGATGTTGAGTGAAGGTCGTCAATGATAAAATCGGGGTCTTTATCTGAATCATTTTGATCATTTAGCAGAAAATTCATATCCTCGATAATTGATCGTATAAGGCTTGTGCCTAAAATAAGAACATGCAGTAATAATGATCAACTTTTTTAATGAAATTTAAAACAAAAAAGTAAGAATAATAAAATGAATTGGAATTATACATACCTTCGGAACTGAGATTATCAATAACGGAATTGTTTGCAACAATACCAGATCCAGAGGCAGTTATATCTAAACACAACAGAAATTCTAGCTGAGAAACGATAACACAAAATCTTAATACAAATTGTTAAGCAGTAACAATGATTATTTACTATTTAAATAATAGTATTTTTAGATAAAAAAAGCTTTGAGAGAGTGATTGAACGAAAAAAGCCGCTTTAATCGCATTCAATCCCACGGCAAATAGATTTAATTAAGAAACAGTATTTAAGTAGATAGAATAGAATAAATCACAGTATATGAAATAGACAGCCGTTAAACCTAAAATGTAAACAAAAGCGATACGCACAGCTAACTTCTTCCAATGATCCTCAGTTTCAACCGCACTCTTTACTCAAATCAACTACACTACTCGCGCCGCAGAACAAATTGATAGAGCTTCTAAAACTGTGGGGGTAAGAAGGAAGTGCAAGACTTTATGCCATGTGCGTTTGGAGGATAGACGTCAAAATGAGTTTCTGTCTGTGGGCACATATGAAAGATTACCTACTGTCTATTTCACATACTGCGGAATAAGTTATTTAAATCATGCATTGATTGCTGTTGCTTTTATTTGAATTCAGGAAAATAAGTTGCACATTGGATAGATTTTACAAAAGGTTAAGATTACGAAAATAAATGATTATTTTCTTACCTGAGTTTTCTTCTTGATTTGATTCTTTCATTGATTCAATCACCATGTTCACTAATCTTCTTCCTCCTGAATCCATTTTATTATAATAATTACAACACCACTTCAAAATATAAAAGAAAACTATATCTTAGGTAGAAATAAAATCCAAACATCCACTACATGAAATCAACAGATGGAAGGGATCGTTCGGTAAGGTTATGTTATCACGTTGAGAAACTTTTCGCTAAAAGGGCCAATGTCCAACTAGCAGTGACATTGGCCATTTTTGCATTAACAGTAAGTAACTTTGGCCTTGACAAAATATTTGGGTTTCAATGTCTAATAATGGGAGGGCTTTGGCCTTTTTAATAATTGCTTTATATTGCATCCTGAATTCATTCGTGCATTTAACTCTAATTTTGGAATTTTGGATATTGGCCCTTTTTGTTCCAAGGTACAGATTTATAATCACCATAACTTCCTTCAGAGGGTTACCTTTATTAATAGGGTTTTCATCAAAATGATTTTCATCGCAAATAATTTTGAAACATAATTATAAAATTATCCTCATTTAATTTATACTTTCAACACAACCCACTCAGTCTCGCAGTCAGACGCTCGTGATGAGATGAATCGTAAACAGAGATGGACGAATGTTGTTGTTATTTTACTCACCAATAACAGGAACAGTGTTTGCTGGTAGTTTATTTTCGTCTAATTTCTGTTTTTTTGCACTGTCTCTATTCGAAACAGAAGAGGATCCACTACATTGACTAGTGCGTCCAGAGCATTCTTCTGCAGTCTCCTGCTCTCTACCACTACTCTCACTCATCGTTTGGTCTTTTGTGTCGAATGAGAAACCGGTCCATTTTTTTTTATCCGAGTGTACTAATGCGATGAGGATCGAAGAATACATCAAGGTGTTAGCCAACAAAACAGAACCACGTGCCCGTTGAACTTATATGTGGATATGAACCCGCTTTCATTCACATGCATTACTCGCGGCGTGTGTGTGAAATAGAAGAAGGGAGAAAGAGATAGATAGAGAAACTGCCGCTCGCCTGCCACTAGGGATGCAACATCTTTCATAAAAACATCGATGTTGCAACATCGATGTTTTGCAAAATTTAAACATCGATGTCGAAAACATCGTTGTTTTAGGTCGATATATCGATGTTTTTAGTGTTGATAGAAATTGTAAAATAAACTAAAAAAAACACAAAGAAGAGATTGTTGTTTTTGTCAATACTATCTTTGAACATGTATTCAAATATGGTTTAAGAAAAGAGTTCAGAAATAGTTGTTTGAACAACCTGGCACCAAGTAATCGGTTTCTTTGTTGATAAATATAATTGCTATGTTATACAATGGTGGCGTATCTTCCCAAATTCCTATCGCGTTTCTTTTGGTAGAAGATACTAGTTTTATCGGTGTGCATGGTTTTTAAATTTTCGTACACTAATTGTTGGCATTAGCTCCAAATACTTCCCACATTTTCATCGTTTTCAGATTCGAAAGAAGACTGATCCTGTAGCAGTTGGTTGCAAACTGTTAAAGGTGTGGTTTATATGATTGAAAACTTCAGTTTTAGCTGTTAAATCCTTAAAAATGCTGATGTATCACTGATCTTCAATCGATTCAAAAAACCAAACATCGTTCTTAAAACATCGTTCTTAAAACATCGTTCATAGCAACCGATGTATCGATGCTTAACGAGCTGTAATATCGATGTCACAACATAGATGTTTATGAGCAAAACATCGATGTTTTCATAAATTCGATGTATCGTTTGCATCCCTACCTGCCACTGCTCGCGCATGTGTGCGGCAATTTTAAATTTCACACATAGAAAATATTACCATTTAAAGTTTTTTCCGATAATTCCGAGTGGGTATGTACCCACTGGGATGTTTTCCGAGTGGGTACCACTACCCATACTACCCACGTCAACCGCCGGCCCTGCTCTCCGGATATTATAATCTGTGAAAGTCGGCCATTGTCCAATTAGCTCATTACAGCATAAACTTTATTATAAGACCTATTCTGATTTTAATGATATAAGGGGTTATTGGGGGTGATTTGAAAACCTAATCAGTAAAAATGCAGCATATATATAGTTTTATGGCCCGTCCGATATATCGCCTATGCACCCTATGCACTATGGAACCTCAACTAAATTGCGTTTGGTATAAAATAAAACGAAAACATTTGAATATTTTGCAATTTTATATTTGAAAAGTAAACAATTCAATTACACCTGAATATTAGGATGATTGACCAATTACATGGTAGTCTATGAAACATTTAGGGTGAAGGGCCACATCACATTTCAAGCATTTGAACTTTGGTTTCCCTCCACATTGATTAGCACAGTGACGTTCTGTACTTATTGGTACAACCCAATGATCTTTGCCATCGTATCATGTGTTGGACAGGGGTTTATCTGGTTTATGACCTTAATGCAGTGGAGTTCCATGTGAGATAAGCAAGCTTCGAGCAATATTCCTTCTGAATGCAAATAATGATGCCGTCTTACTATTACAACAATTTTTCCTTGCAAGTAACCAGCTGTTCACCGCAAACACATCTAAAAAGTAGGCAAAGATCGGCCACCACCATTCCCTTATTCGCATTCTTGTACGAAGATTCGCGACAGCCTGATCACATTTGTCTATCCCAACCATGTGCTTGTTCTAGCTGGCGATTATAGAGGGCTGTGGGATCGAAACTTTTGCTTTTTTTTCATTAGACCATCGAGTAGCAGACGTCAAGGCCCAGTTGGGATCGTAGTAGTCTTTGCGTATAGACGTCTTTTAAATCGCTCCTGTCAAAAGTTTTCAAAAATTAAATTAATTTTTTAAAAACGTTAGTCCGGAATTAATTTTTATCGGAAAAAATCTTATAGTGTCGAAGTAATCGACTCAGGAAATTTCTTTCGAATATTTTTACTTCGATTGGTAACGAAAAACAAATTCACAAAGAAAATTTCGCCGCTGGTATGGAGGAGCCCGACGGCTTCCCACCGTTGGGGCAACCTGGGGAAACGACGAATACGAAACTGGCGACAATCACCAAAAGAAAACATAACGAAGAAAACTCCGTAGATGGAGGGTGCAAGCTGCAAATAATAGCGGACAATCAACAAATGGCCAAATTGCAGAAAGAAAATGATGAACTAAGGCAAGAGATACAGTCTCTCAAGGATCTTTTCAAGAAAGGGATGAAGCCTCAAAAGACACAGCCACAAAATCAATGGCAACAGGTAACAAAGCCGAAGAAAAGTACAAAGCAAGTAAATCCAGAGGAAGTTCTAAGTGCTGGCGGCACCAACGAGAGCCAAAATTATTTTGCAGCCCTGGAGGAATTAACCGAAGATATGGAAATCGAAGAAAACATCGGAGGTAATTTTAATCAAGATAATGACGTTAATTTTATTCAATATTTAAAGAACGAAAATAAGGAAAAAAACCAGCCCGCAGTTCTGCTGGTTCCTCTGAAAAAGCTACCAACAAGACAGAAAAAGTTCCGCCCATCAACGTGTTCAGACAAACCGGGAAAGATATGGTTCGGCTATTGGCAGCCGAAAATAAACTGGCCGATTTCGAAATCAAAAGAGTTAATGCCGAAAAATTAACTATAAGGACGAAATCAGTGGTTGATTTCAGGTCAGCCAAAGACGCGCTGATTTCTGGGGAGGTTCCACACTTCACCTATACCCCAAAAAGTGAAAAAAATCAGACCTTCTTGTTGAAGGGTTTGGACAGCGGAGAGGATACGGTCGATCTTCTTCAGGTGCTCAAGGAGGCTGCACCAGATATTGATTTTGTTTCAGTCAAAGCCTTTGCGACAAGAAGGTTGACCATAGAAAGGAAGAATTTACCACTATACCTGGTACAAATTGCAAATAAGAGCAGTCCAAGTGCCCTTCAACAAATAAGGTACTTGAATTTCAGAGTGGTGAGGTGGGAACGCCTCCAGAAAAGAGAAGTCAACCAGTGTTACCGGTGTCAAAGATTTGGACATTCGGCTGCCAATTGTGCCATGCACTATCGTTGCGTTAAATGCAAAGACGTTCATGCTCCCGGTGAGTGCAAATTGGCTCAGACTAAACTATGAAAATGACAAAAATGCGGAAAACAGTAAGTTTTACAAACTTAATTTTTAAATATTGTATTGACCTTTACATTTTAATCACAAAATTTAGACATTTATAAGTTTAAAACCACAAGTAAGAATATATACCTATATGTATTTACCAGTGCAGGTTTTGGCTTGGATGACGATGATTCGACTGTTGGCAGTATCGAATTCGCAAATGACGGACCAGGCTCCTCCCGAATGTCCTGAACAAGAAAATACCAATATTTATACCCCGAATTTAAAAAACGTATAGGGCATGAAACCTTTCTCATTTAACAATACACTTTGAATTTGAAATTAAATCAAAAAACTGTAATTACAATTAATACTTACGTCACAACTTTCTAATCTCGGTCCTTTTTGAAAGACTTTACGAATATCCATTTCCAGACAAAGATACTAGAACTCCAAAATGACACTTTTTATCATTGGAAAAAGATCAGTTCAACGACCTTGTTCACCACTGAAATTCAATAGATGAAAGTTGCATACTAACGATAAGCCAAAACAGATATATATTTTTGTCTGCACCAAAGGTCGAAACGATTAGTTTTGGGTGTTTTTTTCCATAGTTAATAGATATGTTTGCATTCTTCGCTCATTGTCAGCTTGGATGCCACTATTCAACTTATCAGCAGATATTTGGGACTTACATGCTAATTAAGGAATTCCGGGGAAAAAGATAAAAAGATATTTTAAGTCCGTAAAGATAATAAAATGAATAAAACTTTTGGACCCTCCATATTGTGGATTATGGAAAAAATTTATTATGCTCCAGAGACAAAAATGATGTAGGCAGATTCGAACACAAATTTCGAAAAAAGTCTAATGCGTCATCACTCTTTTAAAAAATCACATTTCCGAAAAAGTGTATGAAAAGAGATATATATATTGTTACATGTACAAATAATTACATGTACAAATAATTCTGCGAGCTACTGTAGCAATTGTTTTCACAACAATGAAGAACACGAATTCACTCGAAACCACGAGAACCCAACAAGCATGATCAACATCTGCAAGTGACGTCACTCCATTCATTAATTTGCTCGAATCTACCAGGTACCTCTCGGTAGAACATTCGCCAATGTACGAGAAATGGGTGAATAGGTAGAGACCCTATATAAAGGCGAGCTGAATGAATGGGGAGAATCATTCATTCGACCGCGATAAGAACTGCGATAGTGTGTGGGAGGTGGGTTTCGTAATAGTGAAGTGATTTAGAAGACAGTTGCGATAAGAAATTTATGGACAAGTGTTAGATTTTTTTAATAGTGAAAATTAAAATTAGTGCAAGTGTTAAACTGATTATTGTGCATATTTGTGATCAAATAAACTCTCTTAGACTTAAATTAAAAGATATTGCGTTTTCACTTTCCCGGAACATTAAAATTATAGGCCGCGAAGCAATAACACGCGACAATATTTTGAGGAATTTGAGGGGGGGGGGGGGTTTTGGGGGTTTGAACCCCCAAAACCCCCCCTGGCTACGCGCCTGGTGGTTACACTTTACACTTTACACAACACAATCACAAAACATATTTTGTTTATAAAATAATTCCTTCAAACTAATTTTAAAATTTCAGATATATGTCTGATTGGAAAAATAATCATATTTATATTGTGTACAAAAGGAATGAAGAATGACAATTGTGACTCACCTTTTATCCTCCTGGTTGGCGAGCAGTAGTTGATAATATTCAGGAACTCCTTGCAGCTGGTGATGTTCAGGATATTTTGGTCGTTGGTTTGGTGAAGATTTGATTTCTTTCTTGATTGATTGATTGGTCGTTGGGACTCCCATGATCGCGACTTGTTGAAATTTACTCCCTGCTTAATTCACTTGAGGATTTTTGCGATCGTTGATTTTGATGATATTGCGCGCACGTGAGCACAGCAGCAATTGAATTTGGCGGTGAACGAGCACAACCTTTCTGC
The DNA here is from genome assembly GCA_963969285.1 of Odontomyia ornata. Taxonomy (NCBI): domain Eukaryota; kingdom Metazoa; phylum Arthropoda; class Insecta; order Diptera; family Stratiomyidae; genus Odontomyia; species Odontomyia ornata. The sequence goes on from OZ017740.1 coordinate 279,848,531, forward strand.
GAATTAGAAAAAGTTCCCTGTTTAGATGTGTCTAAAACAATTGATGACTATCCTTCTAGTCATCCCACTTCTGACACCACTTTTATTTCTCCCTGTTACGGGCACTTTTTACTAAAACACAACTCTTCCAAACACGTTATAACTTTTTTTATTCACAATAGTCTCGTTGCACACACTTAGTTATTGAAAAGGATACAGTTTGATACAATTTAATAACTTTGAAAAGAATACAATTTGGCACAATTTAATAACATTGAATAACTTTTAAAAGATACAGTTTAATAACTTTGTTTCTCTCAATTTAGATCGCTACTGACTTACTGACTAAATTTACATTTACCAAAATACTTTTATACATGTCAATTGTTTATTTAATTCATGGCTTGGCTTCAAATGCAAATTCCAATCTTCGCGTGATATTGTTTATAAATTAATAAATTCGCGAAGATGATCCCGGGTTAAATTATTTCTTTGTTTAGATCAATGGTCGCGGAATTAATCAGATCTTACTGTTTACGTTTAGAATTGAAAGAATTGTTGCGGTTCTCAGTAATATCACAATTTGGCGAATTGTGTTTATTCGATTTGCAGAAATCGCAATAGTAGAGTCTTTCGTATTGAATCTCTTTGTATTTCGATGGGCTATTTCCGGTGGATAGCATTTTCTAATTCTCTGAAAGTTATTAGTTTAATTGGTTAGAATTCTAAGGGGTTTGAATTAATGGATTTTGCTATGGTTTTAATAGTTCTTGGTATTGATTTCAGTTTTAATATTTTGTTAACAATCAGGCCCGGACTGGCACCATTTGGGGCCCTCAGCTAAAACCATTGTAAAGGGCCCTCTACCGGGGGTCTTCGGGGTCTGGAAAATTTTTTAAAATTAGGTGTTTGAAAATGCGTTTTTACGCTATTTTGACACTTATAAAAAAGAAGAAATTCAGCTAGGTTATTGTACGAGTATTATGATTTTCGACTTTTGTTAACTATATTTAAGAAATTCACAGTATTCGTACCACTACACCACAAAACGCATGCTGTAGAACTGCCAATAATTACAACGGAGCTCAAAATAAAGTGCAGTATTTTATTCACACCAAAGTTTAAATGAACTATGTCCAAATTATTTGTGCAATAAAAATGATGAGAAACGGATTTTAGGGATTAGAAAAATAATGCAAATTTTTTTTAAAAAATGCTGTGTATTTAAGTTGTACTTAGTCTACAATGTAGTTATACTAGAATAGAAGGGGCTTAAATTAACTGAGATGATTCGACATTTTACTCCCTTAGCCCTAAAGTAACAGCTTCTTTGTAAGCAACTCACTTGTTTAAGCTACTTCATCTATTATTTTATTTTTGTCCAAATCATAAAATAAGTCCCTCTCAACATTAATAAAAAGCAGTCTGGACATAAGGAAGTGGATTTTTGACTTTTTTAAGTTTAGAAAAAACTCGTTCACATGTGACTTGGGTACAAGGTATGGTAAGAACAAATTTATATGCAATATACGGGTTGGTAAACAGTTCAGATTTAGTAAGTTCAAACAATACAGAAAAAGCAAATGTCAAGCACTGGAAACATTGTCTATTTTCAGAGCAGTAAATGTCAGCATTTTTTTCAGCTGCTTCGGTTGGGTCCAAATCGTCTTCTTCGTCACTGCATCTATGTCCGTAGTTCTCAGTGGACTCTGCCGCTATTGTTGTGCAAATTGTCGCAGCTCTATCAATAGCCGATTTCGTTCAATTTTACACAGTTTCGAAATACTCTGCAGTGTTTCTGTGGGAAATGTTTCGAGTTTCAAGATAGTGTCAAACTTCTTGGGGTCCAACCAAGAGCAATCCTGTAAAACCTCTTTGTTTGCGCAAAATCGTTCTTCAATACTCATCCTCATATACAATCTTGTAATGTTGAACTGTGGATATAGAGTCAGCTTCATCTTTTGATTTTTCACCAGCCATCATTTTTTTCTTTGACGTTCTTTTTCTCTTGAAGTCCAACTCTAACTCGACATCAATGTCATGTTCGTCTAGCTTAAGATTAACTGCACTTGCATAAGTTTTTGTTTTCGCATGCAATACATCAAAATGCGCATCATTCCTTTTGTCCTTAACTTGCTGGAGCAGTGTTTGTACTAAGTTCCAAGCTGAAGCATAGTCAATGGTTTTACTTTGCAAGTACTTAGAAACAGGGTAAGTGACCAAAAACAAATCTAGTAAAACAAACGACATAAATAAGTTTTCAAATTTGGACCATTGACTTATCAAGTTTCTTGCTGTGAATCGAGAATTACTGTCAAAACTTCCATCAGAGATTTCTTTGAAAACAGAAATAAAATTAAATAATTTAGCTGAATTCACACTATATTCACTGATTAAAAATTCTTCATCAACAATTGATGAAAGAGCCTTATGTTTGCTCCACCACCTCGTTGCCCCTATTTGTTGCAATCTGTACAACTTATCATGAACAGTATGTTTTCTTTTTGTTTCCTTTTCCCAGACGGCCATTTTCTTGTGCGATGAGCTTAGAAATACCGCAGTTTCTTCCACTAACCCAAACAAGTTCTCAGCTTGTAATAACTTCACTGTTGAGTCAGCTACAACTAGGTTCAGTACGTGTGCCATACAGTGAGTATAAATAAGGTATTCATTTTCTTTTCTTAAATGGGCTTGTAGCCCATTGTAACAGCCTTTCATGTTGTTGGCTCCATCAAACGAACAAGCAATAATATTTGACATTACAATGCCATACTCAGATAATTTTAATTTGATAAGCTCATACAACGCAAGTCCACTTAAGTCATGAACAACTGCAATCTCTAAAAGTCTTTCATACACTTTTCCTTGAACGACATAACGGACACATATTGCCAATTGGTCCATGACAGCTATATCTTGGGTACTGTCCACCATTACGCTGTAGATGATGCTATCCTTGAGGTCTTTCAAAATAATGTTTCGACCCATCGAGCTAATTATCTTGATTAACTTGTTAATGAAAGTCTTTGATAAAAAAGTCAACATTGATCCTCGTCCAATGGGCTTTTAAGATTGCTTTCCTGTGACTTCTCTTTTGTCCTTTATTTTTATTCTATTCTTATATTCGCGTAAGTTTTCAATGTACTAGTCGAACGCGCCTTTAGTTCTCGTGTACTTGTGTTGTCTGCTCGGCGTACAGTGACACAGACCTTGTCTGCCGTCTTCTCTACGCGCGCACCGGCGACACAAAATGGACGCCGCGCGCTACTCGCGGGGAAGAACCCGAAGAGGAAGAGAGACAGACGACAATGGCTGCGCGCTCATTTGTTCGCACTCCCTTCTCTTTTTCCGCGCACATGTGCGTACCACACGTGTGCCGCACCGGAAGAGACTTGTCAAGACTAGATTGACTTTGTCTCGTAGTGTGAAAACTCGGGCTTTGATTTCGCACAGCAAAAATCAGCCTTTGTTATACCCAACTTTTATGTGCGAACTAAATGATGACGAGCGAGACTCGAAACAATTTCTTTCTCATAAATTTTTCTCGAAATAATCTCTTAAAATTCGTACTCGCGTGTTGTAATTCGGCACTCCCGATAATGAAAATACAAAATACGCGAAGCCCGAAATATAATTGATCTCTTAATTACTTACTCGTTGGTGAATTTCTCATTGTCTCTTCGATGCTCTCTTTAGCCTTATCAGCGTGCTGGGTCGCCATAACCTGTTGTAATTGATCGTTGTGTGATAAGGGTGAAGGAGTAGAAATGATAAAACACTTGATTTGTTCTCTTTGAACAGTGATGAATTTTATTTACACTATCAACACTCTCACTGTGTACTCTGCACTGCACAAACAAATAAACAAAATAATAAAGAAAAACCAAAAGACAAAGTTGGCGAAAAAATTAGTAGCGCTAATCAAATACAAAGAAAATTATTTGCGAGCTCTGCTCAGCGGCAAGGTTCTCTATCGAGTGAGGCAGACACGCGTGTGCTCGTATGGAAGGGGGAGAGAGACTCGTGCTAAATTGCGTCGCGCGGTCGCCTCGTCCACTACTGCCCTCTCACACACTTACACAGACGGCTCGCACAGATACGGCGATCTATATATCGCCGACAATAATCAATAAAAAAAAAGAAATTACAAAGATTTCCAAGAATTTCAATAACATTCGTTTTTGACAATTAATGCTGTCAATTAATGTCATTATCAGAAGTCAGAAGTGTAACTGAACTGAATAGCTGAGGGAGAAATGGGTTATCATCTTCGCTAAATACAATAGGAGCTATCCTATCATATATTTTCACCCATACTATTCAATTTGCAGCAGTGGCGGATTCAGACTTTGCGGGGGCCTTGGGCAATTGACTTTGGTGGGGCGCTACTTACCGAGGGTTTTGGATTTTTTGAAAAAATTGGCCCTTAAAATTTGTTTTTGAGGCTTCTTGTAATGCCTGCTTCTTCCGCTACTTCCCTTGCCGACACTAATGCGGACAGAAAACCTTGATCCCTATACTCATCCAGCCACTTGACAAATGGTTCTAAGTGTTTGACAGCTACGTCCAGTTGTGTATTTACATTTTGCCAAACTTTACTCAAAGTATGAATTTTTACGAGAATGTCATACCATATTAAGAGAGATACGACCAATTCGTAGGTTGAAATTTCGTTTTCCAATGACTGCCACTCACTTATCAAACCACAATCTGTGCTTTTTTCACTTAGGGTCGAAAGTGCATTGCAAACATTAATGAGCTGGTATCTTACAGTTTTCACAGATCCACTTCTACATTCCCATCTAATCTCTGAAAGTGGTTTAAGTGATATGGTCACATGAGATTTCAAAATGCTCCATCTTTCACTAGAGCAAGAAAATATTGTATACAGTCTTTGCAAAATAGCAAAAAATATTTGTGCTTGGGGACAAGAAGAAGCAGCGTCTCCTAAAACAAAGTTCCAGCTGTGGCATCCAAAAGGAACATAGTATGCCAGAGGGTTTAAGTTTAGAAGTCTTCGCAGTACGCCACTTTTTTCTCCACACATGTTGGCCCCATTGTCGTAAACTTGACCCCTGCAGTCAGCAAGGGACAGCCCCAACTCTTTCAATTTGTTGATAATATATTCTGTCGACTTCTCTGCTGTAGTTTTGTCTGTCGCCACAAATTGTTAAAAGTTCTACTCGATCTCTGGAGACTCTGAATTTGTTGTCCTCAAAATGATGGACATTTTATCGACTCTAGAAATATCTCGAGTGCAATCCAGAATTATGGAAAAATATTTGTTTTTCTTTATTTTTTCAACAATTTGATTTCTGACATGTATTGCCTTTACTTCTATAAGCTCATTTTGAGTAGTTTTGCTCAGGTAATGGTTCCTGGATATGGATTCATCCAGAATTTGATGCAAGTGTGCTCGAAGGGTGGGGTCAAACCGTGCAATCAACATAACCATATCCAGGAAGTTTCCACTAGAGTTTTGTGGAACCAAACTCTCTTCATGGCCTCGAAACGATAAATTGTGCCTGGCTGAAAACCCCACAATCGCCAGCAACCTTTCCAGGAAATCTTTTCAGCGTTTTCGTTCTAAATCGGCTTGAGTCTGAGAAAAAATGGTTTTTCCTGTAGACAACCCCTTTTGAAAAGTTAACATTTTTATCATGCGCTCTTTGTGGAATTTGCTGTTTTCATGGCTTTTTAGTAATTCTGATAAATGTTTCCAGTCATTTACGCCCGCAAAAGAGCCAAGAGCACTAACATTAAATTTTGAATGATCATGGTATAAACGGCAAGCAAAACAGAACACAGCGTCTTTTGATTCAGAAAAGACTAACCATCGCCTTTTTTTCATTTCATTTATTATTGGAATAAGAATGTGCTTACATGTCAAACTTAGCTCTAATTTATGCTTAACCTAGCGGACTATTTCCTTATCTTTGATTTATCTTAACCTAGTTATATTACATTTCATTTTTCTTAACAGATAGCCTTACTAAACTAATATCGGTGGCAGCGGAAGGTGCCTTCGATCCATTGATGCTGAAATGAAAACGAAAAGAAACGAAACCGGACGAACACGTTAAGTTAAATAACACCAGGGGGGGAGGATCATGCAGGAAAATTGGCAAGAATGGCAAAGAGCCAGGATGCAGGGATGGGAATGGGGGTTGGGGGGTTTAGGGGGTAGTAGCGTATTCCTAAAAAGGGTGATGGGAGCGTCTGTCATCAGGGCTTTTGCGCGGGGGCACAAACTGTGACTCAGAGAACTTCGGTTCCCCGTGCCGGGATTTGTTGTAGAGCGTGATTCTACCTTCGGCATCAAAGATGAGACTGCAGTCGTTGAGAAGCGAAAGGTACTGGGGAAAGTGTTTTGGGAAGCGTATTGTATCTAGGAGGTCGGGGTCAGTGTTGAGGGATTGAGTGATTAAGGGGTTGGAATGGGATTCGGCTTTATGGAGGAGCTTGAGGGCTATTTCGGTGAGGAAGTAGTCTATTCGAGGGATTTGGGCTTTGTCGTAGACTTTTTGGTGACGGACCATTCGACCTGTCACAGGGTTCTTCCAAATTTTCGTGCAATGACGAAGGATCTGTCGTTCTTTGGTGCGTAGCTTCTCCATTTGGGCTGATGACAGGTCGCACCAGAAGACAAAGCCATAGGATAGGACGGGCGGATTAGGGAGGTGTAGCAGAGGATTCTGGTCTTGATGGGATAGGTGGTTTTATAGTGGATGAGCGGCAGTAGTGAGTGGAAAGCCGTGGTGGCCTTACAAAGGTTCTTTTTTATTTGACGAAGAGGAGAAAGACGGGAGTTAATTACAACCCCCAGATAGTTGACCTCAGATTTCTGAGGGATACTAATGCCCTTGATTTGCAAGCTTAAATTGCGTACCTCATCAAGGAGTGATTTTTTGAGGTGGGTGTGGCCATTGATGAGAATAGCTTCGCATTTAGCTGGGTTGACCATTAGTTTCCACTTCGAAGAATAGTCATCTAACTGGTCGAGATAATTATTAAGGTGGGCTTTGATGGGTTTTAGGTGGCGAGATGATGCAAAAATGATGATGTCATCTGCATACTGAAGGATTCTTATTGGGCTCGGGGGTGGTGGAATGTCGGCTGTGTAGAGGCAGAACAGAAGGGCTGACAATACAGATCCCTGTGGGATCCCCGCTGTGAGAGGAGAGGTGTCGGATTGGGTGTCGTTGAGTTTGATCCGTGCAGAGCGGTTTGTTAAGAAGAAGAGTAGGAGTTTGCACAGGTGAGGATGCAGGTTAAATGTGGAGAGGAGTTTGTGGATGAGGCCATGTTGCCAGACGGTATCGAAAGCTCTCTGGATGTCAATGAGACAGGCAGTGGTCGGTGTATTGTTTGCATCACTTATGGCAACGTGTGATTTCAGGATGAGGAGGGGGTGCTCAACGGAGTGGTTTGGACGATTGGCGAACTGGATGTCAGGGATGATAGGGTTGTCTTCCAGATGGAAGTCGATAGATTCTTTGATGGCAAGTTCAAAGATCTTGCTTGTGGTGGGGAGCAAGGAAATGGGACGGTAGCTGCTTGGGAGTAGTGGACTTTCGCCTTTCTTAGGGATCGGGACGATAATGGAGAGGCGCCATAGCTTGGGAAAGTAGGCATTGGGGATGCAGTGGTTGATAAGTTTCGAGAGGAAGGGAGACAGAGATTCACTGCATCTTTTTAAGTAGTATGGTGGGGATGCCGTCGTGTCCACAGGACTTTTTGTTTTTTAACTTTGGGATAATGCATTGAAGGATGTCTGGAGTGACAAATTGGATATCGGGTGCATTGGATGGGCATGTGTTTGGCGCTTGGAGAGGTCTTGAAAACAGGGTATCGGGTTCGTGTATGGAGGTTCGGAGTGTGGATTCAGTGAGGATCTTTGAGATGGAGGTTTGGACACATAGGTCAGTTTCTGGATTGTATAGGTGTTGGGTCAGGTTATGGGCTTTTGCAAAATGATTTGCTAACGAATTTACCCTTTCGTGTGGCGACTGGATTTGGGGAAGGTATTCGGCTGGGGTTCGGGGCTTTCCGAGGCTCGGACAGGTCTTCCGCAGCTCTCTGAAGGTGTCGGCAATATTGGTGGAGTTATTAAGCTAGACCTTCAGGTGCTCGCTATACAGCACATCAATATCATAACGTATTTTTGAGCTAATATCATTGATCTCATCTCGTAAATACCAATATTGAGCGTCGTACCGGTGGCGGAAAAGAAGCCTGCGAAGGAATTTTTTCCGGTTGATGTTTATGATTTCTTCGGGAAGAAATACCATGTCATGGTATCCGAGTGTGCGCAGAGGTACACAAGATTCGATACATTTCTGTACTGAATCAGTATATACTGACACAGCTTGGTCGATTTCAGTGTCGGATACGCGACAGTCAACTGGTAATGGGATCTGGGAGAGGGTTGAGGCAAGGGATTCATTAACCGATCGCCAGTTAACACGGGAAAAGTCTTTGGTCACGGGACGTGGGGCATGGATTGGGCGGTTATGGATGCAGGTACAGAGTACTACTGCATCGTGGTCACTGACTCCAGGGACGGTCTCGAGGTACGGGAGGATATTTCTATTGAAGTCAACGGGAAAGTTATCATTTGTGATGAATAGCTCTAGGAAACTTTGGGCTGGGCCTCGTTGGAAGGAAGGACTCAGGATGACCATCCGTAGTGGGATTGCGTGGTTGTTATTTCACTGTGCCAGTGAGTTGCCATTTGGATTGGTTCGGGAGTAAAGGAATTCTGGATGTCGGGCGTTTAGGTCACCACCAATGATGGTGTGGTTTTTTCTGGTTGGGATTGGGATAGGCTTGCATGACGGAAATTAGCGTAGTGAGGTGGTGGTTGACTAGCGTCTGTTTGGGGCAATAAACGGATGCGCACACGAAGACAGTGTCACTTGTCTCGAAGCAGGCAAGGGTACATTCAAAGGATAGGCTTGGGAAGTCGGGCTGGATTTGGGTAACTTGAAAGGATTTTCGGAGGAGGATGCCTGTGCCACCACCTTTGTAGTTTCCAGGGCGGTCGGTACGAAGGCATGTGTAGCGAGGGAAAGAAGGGGTGTGCCAGGAAGTGATTTTGGTTTCGGAGAGCAAGACTACATCAGGGTTATGGTCATTAAGGAAGGATTTGAGTTCATGACGTCGTGCTTGGGATCTGATGGAGTTTATGTTCAATTGCATGAACTTAAACTTCATCAAAGCTCGTTACGAATTGCATGAGAAGGAGACGCTTCTCATAGGTGTCCGTACATGCACGGTAGTTCGGCATGAACTTTCTTATCTTCGATGCCAGCGAGGCAAAATCACACCCAAATAGGCTCTTCACCTCGGTCTCTAAAAAGTTAGTGGATGTTTGGGTACCGCTAGGTGATTTCAACGCTATACATAGGGTGTAGCGTTATGGTTATATTTACTCCAGGCAGTTGAGGTTGCAACGTTCGTTGCAAGATACATAACACGCGTATGAGCCGTTGGTATTTATGGGAACTGGAGGCTGTGGGGACTGTGCGTAGTTTGTTGTTCTTGGCGTGGTTTGTCTAGCCAAACTCGCGTTTTTCTTGACATTAAGTCTTTCGATATGCCGCTTAAATATCGGGCAGTTTTTTGTGGTGTGCTCGGAGCCACAGTTTGCGCAGAGCGGAGATTGCTCGGGCGTTTTTTGGCAATTGCCTGGCCCATGGGATTGGCTGCATTTTACGCAGCGGTAATTTAGATGGCAGTTAACAGCTGAATGGCCAATACGTTGGCAGTTCTTACACTGCAGTATATCCTTATTCTGGATTTCCTCAAAGCGCACAACCATGTGCAGTATAGCACGAATATTTTTTAGTTTGTTGACATCAAAGCTAGGCTTTAATACAAGCAACCACAAGTTTAGTTGCCGATTGTTACGCTTTGAGGCAGAAGTTTCATACAGTTTAAGAGACTCGATCTCCTCGATCCCCTGTTGCCTACTATCGGCAGATATTTCTTCTGCCGTAAAAGATGAATGAAGCCCTCTGATGACATACGCTCTTTTGCGTTCGTCAACAGGCGTGTAAGTGAAGAAAGGCTTCTTTTCCTGACTAAGGAACTCTTTCGTTTTCGCATAGTCTTCTTTGGAGTTGAGAAGGATATGGGTGTGGGGACCCTGGCGTTTGAATAAATAATCATTTTTTAAAGAATTTAAACACTTACTTCTGATTTCACCCAAGGCGGGGAAATCTTCCATCACCACGATCGGAGGCACCTTCCTCTGCGTCGTAGATAGATTTACCGGCACTGCGGTGGCATTGTTGTTTTGTGTTGTTGTTGTTTTGTTGGATGCTACTGTTGCTGTTGTTGTTGTTGGCATTGCTGGTTTTGTATTGCTGCTGTTGTTGATTTTCTTGGTTGTTGTTGGTGTCATTCCACTATTGGTCGCTGTTGCTCCATTTGGTGGTTGAAACCGCATAACAATTGCTTCCAACTGCAGCATTTTTGCTTTCATCGTTGAGATTTCATGGTGTTTATGCTGTAGGTCAGACTCCAGCATTTTAATTCGCTCTTTGAACGCTGGTTTACTATCCACACCAGACCTAGAGCGGGGTGTATCAATTTGGTCGATACCAGCGCCATCGCTCTCTTCCATCATTGAGACGAGGTTCTCGGAGTTAGAGTCCGTCTCGCTCATGCTTTCTTTGCCATCTACGGCAACTCGCTTTTTCTTGCGCTTAGATGTTTTCTTGAATTTCGGTGAAGCCGGTATCATTGCTTTGCCGACGCGCGGCATTTTGCAGGTGTGCAACCTATGCGCGTACACACACACGCACACACACTAGTCCAATTAACTTTTCACAAGTGTCACTATCACTGATTTACTGATTAGCTCTAAATGATTTAATACCTTAGGCCATAAAAAAGGGTCACTCACATTAAAGTTATTCACTATGGAGGGCAAGCAGGTCTCTTCTACGTCAAAGTCTACACCGTCGTCTTCTTCCATTGGCAAATGTGTGGTTACACCCAATGTCTTCTGTCCTCAATATCATATTGACTGCTTGGTACTCCCGATTCCTCAGCAGAACCCTTTATGTCTAATGTGATATCTGCTGAAACTCTCTCACTTGGAAGATTGGATGGTGTGAAATTATTCTTGATAGATGAGTGACTCGTTGACAATGATGGTTGTTCACTACCAGTATCACTGCATAGTTCAACTTCCTTATTTACTGAGGTTGTGAAATATTTAGCCAACGATCTACTTAGCTTCCATCCTTCATCTTTGCGTTTTTCAACTTTCTTTCGTTTGGCACTACCAGATTCATATTTTCTGTCAACGTCACGATCGCGAGAGGCCATTGTAGATGTTTATAAACGTACGCTGACTCACACAATCACTATCACTACTACACACATGAAGAGCACTACTCAAACGCGAGAACAAAAGACTGGCGTGATGTGAACTAACTCGGCGTGATGTGAACAAACTCTGCTCTCTACACTACTCAGTCGCATACGTGACACTGAGAGTGAATCGTCAATAGGTGTCTGTGTGTGTGGAGAGAGGGGTTAGGGGAGGAAGGTTGGCTAAGCTCACTGCACCGCTGTGATTCACCACCAACTCACTCATGAATCATACCTCGTCTACATACAGTACCACGCATCAATAAAATTTGAAAAGATATCGTTTCCACCAGGAAGTCCTAAGAAAAATTTAAAATAACACATAAAATACATGATTTTAAGCTTTTTAATAGGTTCACAGAGTCCCACCGAATCTCATGATTCCAAGTAATCAAGTAAGTACACACGGGAGGAAATAATTCCTTACTTTAATTCAAATTCCAAACCCACAAGAACACCTGCAGCGCACAATAAGAGCGTAACGTAAAGTATCTTCTTCTTTACACGGTTTTAAAACACTTCACTATCATTAACGGACGACTAAGAACGTTTAACGAAAACAAAACGACATACAGCACTAACTAAATAAACTACCGATCGAATTGAGTTTTCATCTGACATCTGCCAACAACTGGAGCTGGATATGGATTATGATAATGGATACGTTACCGAAACTGAGACTGTCGAAATTGGTATGCTGTGGTATTGGTGATGATTGGCTTGGCAACAAATAATAAACGCGTCTCAAAACTGCAATCAACCGGTTCAATCCAAGCTTCCAAGCCAAGCGCACACCAAAACAAACACAAACCAAACATTATGTCGACGTCGAGCAAATTTTTATTTTTGGAAGTTGGTATAAATATCGAGCCGAAATATCGCGTTAAAACATCAATGTAGAATAAAACATCGGAGGTCTAATATCGATGAAAAATACCGATGTTTGCTAAAACATCGATATCCCAAAAATATCGATATCGCTGTCGCAGCACTAGTGTAGTCACAATTAATCAACTGACTTCCGAGATAATTCCTTGCTTGGAAGAAGCAGGGAAAGGGAATTATAATTTCATACTTTTATATTAAAACACGTCTTTTCAAGTCTTTAAAATATGTACATTGTAACGTTCAAAATTTTACTGACTAATTACAAAACTTACTTGGCTATTTATCGTCTACTTATCTTATCCTTTTTCTTATCTATATATTTTCAACCTAAACGATTTCCTAAATTATATGTGTGCAATAATGCATCGTAAAAGTAGTTAGTTTTGCCTGCATACAGGAGCTTCGTAAAACCTTTAAAATACCGACGACCTTGTAATAGACTTGTTGCCCTGGTTGGAATTCGCGTATCTTCTTACCTGACTCAATCTCTTGTCTAAGGGTCTTGAACTGCAGTTCTTGTCTGTTGTAGGGTTTTAAGTTATCGAAAATACCCTTCAGTCGTCTGCCAAATATCATCTCAGCTGGAGTTTTACCTGTTGCAGCATGTGGAGTATTCCTATACGTAGACAGAAACTTACGAAGATGTTCAGTTGAAAGGTCCGATATCAACCCATTTTGCAAGGGCATCAACTACAACAAGCCATTGCTGGTCCTCGTATGGTCCAGCAAAGTCCACATGGATTCGTTGCCATGGTCGTTCCGGTATAGTCCACGAAAACACTGGAAGCTCAGTGCATTGCAGCATTTGCTCCTAGCATGGCCTGCATTTTTTTTTACAAATGTGTCGATGTCGGCATTTATAAGTGGCCACCAGACAAGATACAAAATCTATTTCCAATTGATTTTTATCGATTACTACAAATCGATTTGTGCAACGTATACGAAGTAATTGGTGGTGCACAACACGTCCTCTCGGAAAACATTCGAATTTGCTGTTCCAACACATAATCTACTTAAAATTTTATTTACATCGATTGCTAGAATCGATTTGTGCCATACAAAAGGTATTTGGATCAAGGAAAATGGAGAACGGACTTACCGGACCTTTCTGCCGTTGTTACTTTGCCCTTGCATTGTTTATTAAATTAACCGCGCGACCGATATTTCATTTAAAACACTCTTCACTATTTAATTTCCCGTATTTGATAAGTTTTCAGTCCAATTCTATGGATCTACGAAGTATCCGGCTCGACGGACCAAAAAATGTTTGCATTGGAAACTATAGTGAAACTGCCGAAAACTCAAACAAACCAGAAAAACACTTTTAAAACTTTACATATCAAAAATTTTATTTTAAAAAAGGACGTTAAAGTAATAGTCGCGTGACAAATTTACTTCAAAATTCAAAATGCAACTAACTCTTAGTCTTTGAATTGCAGAAAGTACCGAAATCTTCAAACAAGGAAATCAATTTGAACAAAGGTTTTCGGTACTCTTTCTTTAACAAATTGAGTTGTCTCTATCTAACTATTTAGCATAATTGTCATTGTGAATGTTACGATATTCTGATGCTTTAAATCTACTATTCTGAATTGTAATCTCTTAATGACATTTACTTTGACATTTTCACTATGTCATAATTGTTATTGTTTTTATACAAACAAGTGCGGAAGTGAAGTTCTAACTAAAACAAGATACATAATATCCACAAAAAGTGACCGGGATTCGTGATTCCAGCTGTGGTCAGATAAGTGACTTCATTGAGTTGACTTAAAGCAACGGTTCTTTGTGTTTTTTTTTCATTTCACACGGTGATAGCAGACAAAATAGAAATCCACGATTCAGGAGCTGACTGGCGAGGAACACGGCTATTGACCAATTTCGGCAGATTCCGATTTTCGCGAAACAAATGTTATAACGGCTTATGGTCTGCGTTTAGCGTGAACGTAGTACCTTGTAAAAACTGGTCAAATTTTCTTACTGCGAAAAATATTGCTAAGGCTTCGCGATCGACCACAGAAATTTTTCCTCGGCGTCAGTAAGTTTGCGAAAAGCAAAGGCAGTAGGGTCCTCGCTTTGCACACTAGTTTTATGAAATAAGACAGCTCCTACTCCTTTTTGAGATGCGTCACATGCTACGTATAGTTGGCAGTTAAGGTCGTATGGCACGATAATATTAGCTTTATCACTTTCAACACATTGCGCTGGTATAATCCGTGATTTTTTTTCATTCCATCCTCGTCGCCAATGTTATGTTAAGCGTGACGTGACCAAACAAGTCCGAGTTCTGATTGCAACTGATTTATTCTCTTCAAATATAGTACGAGTACGTATACATTTACGTGACAATCGGGACTGCCATGCTTACGATATTGCCATGTTTACCTATTTCCTGTAAAGGCTGACAGCACGGCTATCGTGACTTAGTGACCGCCCTTGTCGACGGCTCCGTTTCCCGATGTCTTTTTCTGAATCTGATACATCTTGCTTTGTCGACGACTCTCTACGGTGCGGAATTGTTTTTAAATATCCCAGTAACCCTTCAGGATATCGTACTTTCCCACTCGGGCAGCGGCTTGTATGTTTGGAGCAGGAGTCCCAGCAATAATGCACGAAACAGCCTTTCGTCCAGTTATCTCACATACGTTAAGTAGAGCGAGTTCCTCATAATAAAATTTGATGATGGGCTCATATTTTTGCCATACACGGGCAGTCATCGCCTCTAATTGTTGGGCGAATTCCACTTCACCAGGAAATGCACTAAGCGGGATATCTTTCCATTGGTCCCACGAGTAGTTGATGGAGCGTAAACTGGAATACCACGTTGCGGCATATCCCTTTATCCTACTGGCGGCGTAATGCGACGTCGTGATACTCCAATCATGAATTACCTTCAATTCATTTACTTTCCTCAGCCAACGTCTCATATCCTGTACCCCATCATCAGGACAAAATATGTCCCTGACTTCTTCAACAATGATGTAATTAGTTCCGCCATGTTGGGCAGTTCGGAACGCTTTTTTCGTCGACCACTCCACTCAGAGGGGGTATCTTCTTCACGCCACAATGCCATGTTTTTTAGATTCATTTAAGCTATCCGTATTAACTACGTTCACAGCACGGAGAACAGATCCCACCTCTGAGTTAATAAACACAGCCTTTGTTTAAGTCAATTCAAAACACAGTCGTTATTAAACTAAATCAAGCACAAACTTTATCAAATTGAGGGAAAATAGCTTTAAGGGGAACACGCAGGCCTTACACCATTTGTCTCTCTATTTACGCCTTTTTCACTATGACGCTTCTGCCTGTAATTAGAAAATACCGAGAGGTGAGCGTCATCACTCAGTGAGCAGTCGAGGCACACGAACATCAAACACACATACACACAACAACCCCGATCTGCCACCCCTCAGCGACAAACACGGCGATCCAGTCGCAAGACAAACTCGGACACACAGAATCATGATACTCATCGGGCAATTCCGATCGTACACATTCAACTACCTACTCTACCCGCCTTCAATCATGTCGCGATGCAGTCCAACTTACGAATTGACTTAAATGACAGGGCATCAGATGGGCACACTTCTTCTGTCACATCATTAGACTCAACACTCGAAGGAAATAAATTCAAAGAAAAATTGACCAGTGAAAAAAGAACAAAATTATATTAACGCCGTCGTCAATATGTAGTAAATGAGACAAAAAGATAAACAAATGATTAATAGCAATTACAAAGTATACACTACACGAAATAATGATAGGACCAAGACAAAAATCATTACTGTGTCAATGTAATATAAGAAAAATTTTTTTTTAAATAAATGTAGCTTATTACTGCTATATAATTCACGTGGTATAAAGGAACATTGCTTCAATACTCAGTACTTCATTTAATGACTGTCAAAAAATTCTGCCAAGCGAAATAATTATAGGACCATTGTTACTGTTAACGACTTTTGGTATATACAATTCGTCTTTGAGTAGTTTTAGTAGTTTGTACTAGCACCTCGGTTAATTATAACGTGTTGCAGGCGACGTGGCATGGAAGTTATAACTGTTTGGACAGTATCCTGACTAATGTTCTTCCATTCAGTGTTGACAGCTGCCCGTAGCTCTCGGACGGAGTCGTATTGACGACCTTGGTGAAAAACCCGCTCGGATAGTATTGCCCACATGTTTTCAATTGGGTTTAAATCCGGGCTACATGGTGGCCACTCCAGTAATGGAATTCCACGAGATTCTAGAAAGTTCTTGGTATGTCGCGCGGTGTGCACCGCAGCATTATCTTGCTGAAATATCCATTCAGCTCCGTGTGTTTCCCCGAAATCAATTAGTACGTCATCAAGCAACTCCACATATTTGACAGCGTTCATTTTCGTGGAAATAAAACATATAGGGGACTTGCCGTAATATCCAATAGCAGTCCACACCATTAAGGATCCTCCACCGAAATTTCTTGCCATCCTTTTTTGCTTTTTTGTACGCTTATCGTGCCAATATCTTTGTAGGCCGTCAGGTCCGTCGAGGTTGAATTTTTTTTCATCGCTGAAAAGTACTGTGGTCCATTCCTCTTCCCAAAATTGGTACTTCTCAGCAAAATTCAATCTTAGCTGTTTGTGGCGTGCTGTCAATTTAGGTTTATGATCCCGTTTGACATACTCCAACTTACTATCTGCCTTCAAAATTTGTTGCACGCGTCTCACACCTACTTGAAGTCCTAAAGTGCGTTGAATTTCTGCTGGGCTGTTGCCCTTATTACAAGTCAGCCTTTTAATTTCTCTGGCAGACACCACTGGCTTTCTTCCTGAACTCTTTTTTTTTACCATAGTTGTCTTTTAGTTTCAGGAAATTTATAACCACAGTCTTACTTCTTTTCATTCGAGATGCTATTTCTCTGGTTGTTGCGCCACTTTTCCGATAGGCGAGAATTTATCCTCGTTCTATTTCCGTCAATTGCTTTCCTCGACCCATTTCAGTGTGATTCGCGCAGCTGTCGATATAAAAGTTAGTTGTAACAGTAACCAAAAATACAATTCAATTTACCTAATTAAATGAAATTAAATATTATGTGATTTGTTATTTCTTTGTAATTTCCTTCTTTTTACGTACACTTCTGGTCTTATCAATATTTCGCACTAGAATGTTTTTGAATTACGCCGCAAACGAACGTATTAGCAGAAAACAAAAATCGAAAACCGGTTCTTGGGAAAAACCGATCTGTATAATCCCATAGCGCACTGCACTAACGCAACTCTATTTCTATTTGTGTATTATTGCAGTTTTGTGTGTTGGTCTTATCATTATTTCGTGGGGTGTAATACACAACATGCAACAAGCCATTACACACTTTTTTACCGTTATGGGCGCTTATTAATTCAAACACAAATCTTCTAAACGTTACGAACTTCTTTTATTAATTCACTCAATTTAAAAAGGGCACAGTACTCTCATTTTCAATACTTTACAATTCACAGTTACTTTCACAATTTTGATTGTACAAATTTTCATTTAAAACTCCACAATTTGAATTTTCTTTTCCTTAGATATTCGCTTAATTTCTACGGATTTACTGACTGCTCTTACATTTTGCAAAACCCTTTTTATACAAAATAAATGTTTACATTATTCATGGCTTGTCTTCACATGCAAATTGCAGTCCTCACAAAATATTGTTTATCAATCGATAGAGATGATATAATATACCGCAACCAGTGATTAAAAAAGAGCAATCGCAGGTTTCGATCGCATCATAAAAATGTCTGCTACAATAATAATCAGGCTCGGCTCATCAATAGTAGCAGCGGCAGCGCGGTGTTAAAACACATTGCGAATATATCGAACATATCACAGCTCACAGTCAAATATTCCTCATGAATGATCACTGCTTGTGCCGACCGAAATGTTTTTGTTAGCAGCGTACAACTTTATCATGTGATGGAACAAGAGCACCTCCAAGACTGGTTTTTTGATTTCAGAATATATTTGATGAACTGACATCGTCCATTGCTCTGTAATGTGCATGTTTGGAATTGATGGATGATCACTGCACGGGTCGTCGCTGTATATGATGTGTTGACGATGCTAGCAGAAAGTTGCTTTTCGATAGCGTGTAACTTTTCATTTGATTAAAATTAGTAATCCCAAATTGGGATTTGTCTGGTTTCAAATTATGTATATGTTTCATGGGTTACTACGTCCACCGGTCTTTAGGATGAATATTTGAATATAATGGCTGCTCTATGCGCAACCGTCGTTGCATATGATGCCCTGACGATGCTAAAAGCCGTAACAGACGACCGGATCCGGTCCGACCGGACCTACTGAGGTTCGGTCCGCTCTTTTGCAACACACGATCGGACCAGCCAGTCGTTCTTCAGTTTTTGGTTCCCGAAGATGGCAGACGAAGTGGCATCGATTATGTCCAACAAACATAAAATCGCTTTTGCGGCAGCAGTAATTGTTGCTACATCGCCACCGCTACGAATTAAAAAGAGGAAAAGGAAAGAATGGGCTAAATTTTACTTGATGAATAGGCAACAGTACAGTCATATGAGACTAATAAAAGAGCTCGATGAAGAGGATTTTCGCATTTATCTGCGAATGAGCCAGGAGTGTTTCGTAGAACTGTTGGATTAAGTGAAGCCACACATCACGAAAAAAGATACTGTGATGAGACGTGCAGTGAGTGCTGAAGAAAGATTGGTTGCAACGCTAAAATACCTTGCGACGGGCAGGGAATTGGGGGAATTGAAATTCAGTACCATCATATCATCGTTGCTAATATCAAAGATTATTCCTGAAACATGCGAATTGATTTGCAAAGTTATGAAGAAGTCTATGAAGGTATGTAATACTTTACCTTCCCGTGCTAAAAAACATATGAGTGTGTGGTATGTGTTGTGTGTGATCTAAATTTTAAAATAAGTATTGAGTCATTCAACTTATATTACGTATAAATTAGAAGTATAATGTTTTAAGGGTTTTGTACTAACATACAAAACCCTATTCAAATTGCGACCTGTGTCCGTTCGTCCGTCTGTGTCACAGCAGTTTTTCTCAGAGACTATAGAAGCTACAATCATCAAACTTTGTGGACAGGTGTGGATGACCTCTTGAAAGTTTGGGGGTCAAAATCATACTAGGAAGTTTTCAAGGGGTGCTCCCCCTAGAGGGGGACCTTTAAACATTTTTTTTTGTTGAAGGTAGTCGCATGGGGTGTCGGAAGAAAGGTCTCAATGAGATTAAAACAGAGTTATTAGCTTCGTGGGGTGCAGGGAAGGAATGTACGACGTTTTCGCGTACCCCCCTCGCGATTGGACACGTTTGATACGAAAATTCAGAAAAAAAATCATGGAACTAGGTCTTTATAGATACAACAACAACTTATGCCTTAGAAGGCGCAAGTCACTCAACTTTGGTAATTATAGTATGATTTATAGATTTTATATTTTCCTCAATAAAATTGCAAGCGTACTCTTAAATTCAATGAAACTTTATAACTACCTAGTCTTATGTAAGGTCCTTATATCATGTAAGTTTCACAAAAAATCGATAAGTACTTATGGAAGTAATAGGCATTTGAATTCTCTATGTTTATTTATATCAAAAAAGCTTAAAATTTCATTCCTACAAAACATACAAACTGCAGTCTTATTTTTTTGTAATTCATTATTATATCACAGCTTAAAGTTAGTTTTAAAACAGCTTAAAAATTACGAGTTATTTATTAAAAATTCTCCAACATCGGACTAATCCAATGCCTCTGTTGGTTGCTGAGACGGTGACTGTGGTGATTGATATGACGATGCTGGTTGAATCTGCTCTTGCGATGGACTTGCATGATGGGGCGAAGGTGATGCGATTATGTACTGTGGTGAGTGATGATGGGGTGATGGTAGGGATGAAACGATACCACTGAGGTATCGATACTTTTACTCAGTCCGGTATCGGTCGTAATGTATCGATGCTTACTCGGTATCGATTGAAAAGCATCGATACAAACTCGTATCGATTGTTTTTTTTATTTAGGATAAAAAACACACCAATAAGTATTGAAATTCTTTATTGAAAACCATATCATGTCTTCAGACATACGTCATAAAAAAGGAAGCTATGAAAAAAAATCAGCTTTTGTAGTACTCCCCAAAAATAATAATTTTTCTAGATGTTTGCCTGTTAGACGATTGCTGGATGCAGTGATTGTTGCGCCAGTTTTGGAAAAAAGCCTTTCGCAGGGAACAGAAGTACCGACAATGTTTAAAAATAATCGCGCTTGTTTATACAATGCTGGAAACACAGGTTTCAAATCCTCCCATTCTTCTAATGGATTGGCTTTTAACGCACAGACAGGATTAGCCAAATATATGGACACCTTATCGGCTTGTGAGTTGGCACCCCGTCGCTTTTGACCAACTGCTAGTTGTTTGTGGTGTGACCAAAAATCAAAATCTTCGCTGAAAATTCCGTCTTCAGATCCACTGGTTGACATTGTAAAATCTTCTTTAATAATGTTTTTGAATTTTTGTATTGCCCCTCCACATGCACTTGCGTCTTGAAAATGTAAATTTTTGAAGCGTGGGACTAAAATCGTCCCTAATGCTGCGAGTGTGTTAAATTCAATGAGACCGAATCTTTTTTTTGCATTCAGCCAGTAGTTTTGTTTGTAATTGAGTCACACAATCTATTGATGAAGAAAATAACGTTAGCTGTGATGTCAGACAATTAATCATGGGTATTATTTTTGATAAGGTAACATAATTCTGGCCTGAAGATTCTCTTGTGACAAATTCAAATGGTTGTAACAACTGGACTACTTGTTTCAATATTTCAATTTCCTTTCCAGTCACCAATTCAGGACTATCATCTGTAGCATCGAGTAAAAGTTGCGAAGCAATTTTCGACATATCTAAAAATCTATCCACCATATAAAATAGTGAATTCCACCGTGTCTTAACGTCAAGAATAAATTTTTTCGTGTATCCTTCAGGTATGCCACTATCAATCTGGATTTTTCGAAGTTGGTCTGATTTTATAACACTATTTTTAATCCATTTAACAATGCTCCTAACTTTATTGATAATGTTATTAATTGGCGTCGAAGTACTTTTTATTGAAGAATCTACTGCCAAATTTATAGTATGGGCGAAACATGGCAAATGTTTCGAATCACCAAGACTTTTTTTTACTGCGGCAACCATATTAGCACCATTATCTGTAACAGCGCAAGTGACTTTAGATAGTGGTATATCCCAGCCTTCTAGAATTTCACAAAATATTTCAGCAATGTAGTCTGCTGTATGGTTTGACTGAAGCTCCCTAGTGGCAATATTTGAACTGGTAAGAGCCGTTTTCTCCAAAAAATGAACCGTTACACCCAAAAAACTTTTTTCGTTCATGGTTTCTGTCCATATATCAAGCGTCACACATAATTCAGTGGCATTAGTTATTCTTGAAACATACTCAATCTTCACAATCTCATATTTATCACTGAGCAGTTTCTTGAAGTACGTCGATGAAGGTACTTTATAGTATGGAGCCAATTCTTTCATCAGTTTTAAAAAACCTTCACCTTCAACGACATTAAAGGGCCGCATATCTTTGCATATAAAATATAATATACACATATTTATATTTTTATATTTCATGCCACCCTCTGAAACAAAGTAAAATTCGTATATGTATTGAAATATCGACGTTCAAAATTTTTATGTACTTTTCATTTAAAATGCTGTTTTTTCGAAGACAGATTTTAATGAGTTATCACTCATTGGATGCAAATCAACATGTGAAAAACTAGCCGTAGACTTTGCTGATTACGGAGCTGAGAGGAAATGAGAGGCTATTTTATCATTTCGGTTACTACCTGCTACGATATCACCTTCGGTTTCCTTTTTCTTTCTCCTAAAAATAATTGAAGTACATACATACATTATTAATCTTCAATAATGTCAGTGTGTGCTTTGATTAGTTAAGATTTGAGTCAAATGTCAATGATATTACTTTATTTTTACTTTATCGATACCAGACAGCACTTATGGGGAGGATTATAATTAAGGAGGCGATGTGTAATTTGGATGACTTCGGTCAAGTTTGGTTAAAGAATTGTGGCCATATCTGCGATATTCGGCTATTTTGCAAGAAAATTATGGATAATGAAAACAATTTTTCATCACACAAATTTCATGTAAAATGTTGATCCCGAAGTCACCAGATGACTTGACATTTCCTGTCACTTGAGATAAAACGAAAAAAAGTAAGAATCTTTTGGCGCTGCACGGCGTCTGTGGTCCCTTTTATAAAGTACGCCTATAATGGGCCCCCTCTATGATTTACATGTATCACGGAAGCAGCGCAGCGCAAACATTCCAAAGTTTATATAGCGGGATCTTTACCCTAAATTTTCTCGAAAACTAAGGACATTTCGCAGAAATTTCTAGATCAAATACGATTTCTTACACTATTCTTGATCAAAAGGCATCAAAATTACCCACCGCCTCCCTTAGTAGTATAATCGTGCACTTATATGATTGCATCAGCATCAATCGCACCGATTGACATACCGTACAACACAATTCAAATTCAAAATCAAAACTGACTAGAAAACATCACATGATAATTTATAGATGGGGTGTAAATAAATGCACTTACATTGAAATCTTGTCATTAGCACTGTCTGGTGCAATATAATCCGGGTGGCTTTTCAAATGCTTATGCAAATTCGATGTATTTCCGCAAAACCGCACACTTTTGAAGCACTTTTTGCAGCTTGCATTTTTTTCGTCTTTTTTGACGAAATACTGCCACACGCTAGATTTTGGAGGTCCCATTTTCACGTACAATCCGTCAATATATTTCTAATTCAAATGCACAAAACAATTAAGCTAACGTTTAATATCAAACGATGAGGACAGCCACAGTCAGAGGTTATGCATATGTACGTGCGGAATGAACGAGAACAATGACAGACGAAAAAATAAATATGCGGATTGGTCAACAGATTTCTTTTTCTCTCTTACATGACAAGCACAAGCAAGCCTGCCAACTGCACAAAACTACGACTAGGGTTTGTGCGTAAATTTCAATATTCGATTCGTAAAGATGCGTTCAAAACATTTTTAATGTTGGATTTACAGAATTTTTTTTTTATCAACATAGCTGGCTCTTATATCCGCATTGTTAATCAACTCGTCAAAGCTGACATTGGCAAACGATACCGATACAAATACTTTTGACCGATATCTACTTGATACTTGCTTTCAAAGTATCGATACAAAATGTATTTGGTCTCGAAAGAAAAGTATCGAGTAAGTAGTTATATTCACTCGTATCGTTTCAGCCCTAGGTGATGGCGATGCGAGTATAAAATTTATTTTCCCCCGGCTTCGGAACTTTAAAAAAACACTGATTGTTCACTAGAAACACTTAAAAATTATTAATTAAACTTTATCGCGCCTTTACCGGAACAAGAGTACCCCAATGCAGCCTCACACTGGGAACGTCGGGTATTAAGGCTTGCCCGTACTCTGTTAACTTTAGAAAAAACTAATCCAACCTAGTCTTTTGTTACCTTTGCTTTTATACTATTAATATGCTGATCTGTTGCAATAATTAGGTCTTGCTAATTGTTGCAACAGAAAAATAGAACAGGTATGCATATGACACCTTTGCATATGCTATCGGTTCTATGCATAAAAAATGCGCGTGCCGGAAATGCATTCGCCGCAATTGGATCTCTTTAATGGACAGGTAAAATTATCGGGAAAACGCGCGTGTAAGAAATTCGGAGGTAAGCAATTTAATTTTATTTTACGCTGATTTTACTTTAAGCTGAAAAGTGAAGAATGTATAGGGTGCATTGTAACACCCCCACCGTTAGACTGAGGCTCCGACGAAATGATTAATTTATGTTTGTTCCGGTTTAGGCAAGCAATAATTACAAATAACAATATTATGAATATAATTGTGAAATCTGTCCCCAGGCTAATAATATTATCTGTTTTTGTTCTAAATAGGATATTATCAATATTATTTTCATTTTCAGTTTGCTTTAAATATAAATCTTCAATTTTAAAGTCGGGAATTGTATTATTTTCCTTAACAGATTTAATGAATTGTGGAAGTATGATTTTATCGTAAGTTTTGAGAAAGTAATTGGAGTATGTTTTATTTAGTACTTTAATCTGGCAATTTTCATATTTTACTGTAAAAGTTCCTTTCATTTTCACTTGTTCCGTATTACAATTCTGCTCTATTTCTCTATAGAAATGTTTGAAAATTAAGATTCCTGGTATAATTTCTTTTATTTCTTCTTGATTTAATAATTTTGTTTTACATTCGGTTTCTCCTGGTTCTATAATGCTTTTGATACATACATCTGCTATTTCTTTTAGATTATTTCTTAAATTGTTTTCAATGTTTACATCGTAAATTTTTCTATTAGAGTCTACCAGGATTACATTGTGGTTTAACGACAAAGATCTATTTTGGATGGTTGGAATTGGTTCTAGTAAAATTTTGGTTAAAGTTTCATTGGAATATTTCGGGATTGCCAAAATGATATTAATAACTTTATTGTTCGACGAAACAGCCGTTTTTATATTGAGATACTGTTCGAAGTCGTCTATGAAGTCGAGTTCTGTCTTTGTGAGTATGTTCCGTGTAATCAGACCTAATTTGCTTGATAATATGATTTGTTCTACGTCCGTTAGGTGATTTCGTAACAAGGCTATGTCATTGTCGATTTGATGTATTTGCTGAAGGAAGTTAATTTCTTCTCTGAGTGTTGCTATGCCGTTTTGGTTAAAATCTTTAAATTTGTTTAGATAGTTTGTTATTAGAGTTTGTTGGATATTTATGTGTTGGGTAATATTTTTTATTTGAGCCGAAAGAAAGTTATTAGTTGTTAAAGTTTTCTTAAATTTATCGATCAGTTCGTTTTCGTTTCCAGAAATTTTCTTTATAGAGGTTTCAATGTTTGTCCTGTCGTCATCGTCCATAGTTCCAGCAACGTATTTTAGTCCTTTACCTAAAATGTTTATTAGTCCGCGTTTATGCCTTGAGTGGGGAGTAAGATTGTTTATTTTTTCTTCTATTAATTCGAAGTTCTTATTGACTGTTTGTAAAATAGTTTTGGATTCAATAGTAGATGCTGACAGAGTATTGATGTTCTGTCGAATAAGTTCTAATGTCCTTTCGTATTCTGAGGTGTTGATGATGTGTAAGACGTTGTTGTAGTAGTCAATCGGTTTTACTTCACTTATGTTGATGGGTATACGAGTATATCCGTTGTTGCTGTTCAGGTCCTGGAAGTCTATTGTCTGTGCTTTTGTCATAGTTAAAAATGGCTATAGTCAGTAGTAGTGACATTTTCCTGAAAGAATTGTAGAAAGTGAGGTTTAGTTACTAGGAGAGGGTTGAGATGTTAAAGGGGGATTTTTCTTCTTTTTCTTTTTAAGTTTTGATTTTATTGTTGGATTGTCTAAATCTTGATGTTTCTTTTTTGTTTTCACATGGGTGCGGAAGTATTTATTCTGATTGTCTTTGTCGATAATGTGGTCTTCGTCTATTTTTTCAGAATTAATTTTCCTGTATTTTGAATGGTTTTTACCTCCTCTGGTTTCTTTAATAAAGTTTGGTCCGGTTTCGATCTCAACGTCTGTTCGATTTTGATTAAGTTTGTTTATAGTTTTGAGTTTCTTTTAGTGGATCAATTCATGTATTGCAGGATATTCATCTTGATGAATATTTCCGTTTACAAAGTCAATGGACTTCTTGTTTGTAGAGGAATGAATAGTATTGTTATAGAATGAAATTATCTTGAGAATTTTTTCTTCGACAGTGCCAGTATTGTTAATGGAGTCATGTTTTAGAAGACGAATATGTTCGTTGATGGTATTGTGAAGTCTTTCGATATCTGCGTTAGACGTATGATTACTACTAGATGTGTAGTGGACTTGGACATTTTCGTTGGAGAGGTATTCTCTTAGAGGGATTGCTTTGAATCCGAGCTCATTGTCAACTATGATTTTCTTTACTGTACCAAATTGGCTGAAGTAATATACAAGTGCTCTCTTGAACTCGGTCCAAGTTCAACCAAGGATTTTAATAGCACATGCATGTTTGGAAAATTTGTCGATTATTGTAAGGAACAGAAACTTTTCTAGAGTATAAAACACATCTATGTGGATTATTTCCCTAGGCTTTTGTGGGGTTTTAGTGATTTTAAATAGGGGCTTAGGAGGGTTTTGGACATATTTTTCAGTATTGCAGATCTCACAATTGTTTATGGAATTTGTGATAATGTCGCTTAGTTTTGGGCAGTAGTACTTTAATTTTATTTCTTTTGTCACTTCTTCGATTCCTCTATGGTTATTCTTCAGATGTTCTTCCTCTATAGTTTTGGCTAATTTCTCTTCATTTGTGACATCTTCTAGGAGAGCGTTGCATCTAATGATTTTAAATTTACCAGTAGTGACAAAGTTATTACTAAATGCGGAACGGATGGTTTGAAAGAAGTCTTCGTTTTCGATTAGTACAGCATTTAAACCATTTGGGTTGAAGTGGTTTTTCAAAAGTGTGATTGCATCTTGTTCGTCCAGTTGTTTGGCGTTGATAGTAGTCCGATTTTTATCGAAAACTTTTTCCTTTTTTATCCTTAGCGATCCTGAATTTGATTTGTTTATGATTATTTGATTCTTGAAGATATTTATACAAGAGTTACTCGTTGGAATGTTAGGATAGGCTAAAATGGGTTCATTGATTAGAAGAGTCTTTATTGTCTCAAAAACGTGAATATATTCGGGATCATGGATATTCAACTTTGCGTCCTTTATCAAATTTTTTGTCATAGGTTTTATTATTTTAGAATAGTCCTTTATAAATTTTCTATAATACCCAGCGAGACCCAGGAATTGTCTTATTTGCTTTTGAGTTTTTGGGATTGGGAATTTCTGAACACACTCCACTTTCTGTGGGTTGGGTTTAATACCGTATTATGTCACTATATGCCCAAGAACGGCAGTTTCTCGCTTGAAAAATTCAGATTTATCCAACTGAACTTTCAAGTTGGTCTCTCGGAATCTATTTAAAAATCTTTTTCAAAGAGTCTATATGTTCCTGCAAGGAAGTAGAAAAATAATGACATTGTTTTGTTTATATAGTCTGAAAGGACGTTATTCATAAGACGCTGAAAAGTTGCAGGAGCTGTTTTAAGTCCAAATGGCATTCGTAGGAATTGTAGTGTCCGCCTTCTACACTGAAAGCTGTTTTGTGGATATCCTTTTCCATTATCTCTATTTGGTAAAAGCCCTTCGCTAAGTCTAGCGTGGTGAAATATTGGCATCTTCCAAGTTTTTCTAATATTTCGTCAATATTTGGAATGGGGTATTTGTCATCGACTGTAACTTCATTTAGTTTCCTATAGTCAATGACAAGTCTCCATTTAGGTATCCCACTTGCATCCATTTTCTTTGGCACTATCCACACTGGTGCCGAATAAGGAGATTGACTAGGTCTTATTATACTATTTTGTAACATTTCTTGTATCTGTCGGCGTACTTCATCCTTATGGATGTACGGATACCTGTAAGTTTTTGCGACAATAGGGATATTGTTTGTGGTTCGGATTTCATGCTTGATGGCATTGGTAATGGTTAAATCCGAGTCTTCATTGTAAAATATATCTGAAAACTAGTTTATAATTGGCAATAATTTTAGTTTTTCCTCTTTATTGAGATGATCTATCCTTATTTGGTTAGAAATAGACAAACGTGTATTTTCAATTATATTGAAGTTTTCAATAGTCACTGGACTAGTTTCTTGGATTGTAAATTTAACTTTCAGAGGGCGATCGTCCAGTATCTCTACTAGAGCGAACATTTTTGAATCTTCAACATTGTAAATACCTTCCTCTAATTGGACCTTCTCATCTTTGGAGGTCTTTCCGGGGAAGTGTACTAAACCATTTTCTTGGTTTACAGGCACGGGGACTTCATAGTATCCGGCCATACTGAAGAGACACTATTGCTTATCCTCTTCACTTTTTCACCGGCATGTAAAGTTTGCTGCTTATAATCAATAATTATATCTAGTTGTTGTAAAATATTGTTTCCTATAATACCATCATACAAATCATGAAATTTACATACAAAAAATTCAATTTCTTTAGATGTATCTCCTAGTTCTTCGAAAAGAGGAATTTTCACCTTTTCGTAAATATCGATTGAATGCTGTAAAGTTTTAAGATTAGTGTTTGGGATATTAATTTGCCATTTTGGGTGACAAAGGCCAGGATTCATAATTGACTGGGTGGCTCCTGTATCGATAATAAATTTGAGGGGTTTGATTTTTGTTTTTACAACTATATTTGGTAATGTCCGTCCGAGGCCTGGGCGGAAAATTTTCTGCCACTTCGTTCGTGTTTATGTCAATGGGTTCTGGTGTTGGTTGTCTCTCGAAGTATCGAGGTTGTCCGGATTCGTTGGGGTTGTACCAATTTTGGTCTTCGTTTGGATTGTGTCGATATCGTCGTTTGTTCCGTTGATTGTTGTTATTGCTATTATTATTAAATCTATTACTATTATTGTTGTTATTATTATTATAATTATTACTATTGCTACTATTATTATTGTTGCTAAACCTATTGTTGTTATTATTATTAGACCTTTTGTTGTTATTATTACTATTACTATTATTGTTTGACCTATTGCTATCACTATTATTATTACGTTTACTGCTGTTATTATTACTGCGGTTATTTTGATTATTTGGTTTATTATTGCTATTGTTGTTGTTTTGGTTATTGTTGTCGTCCTGTCTGTTTTTTGTGTAGTAAACTTGTGCATTTGCGCCGTAATAGGCATATCCAGCTGTGAACAAAATGTCCATAGCCGATTCCAGGGATTCGGGATTCCTACAAAATAAAATCGTCTTCATGGGCTCCGGAAGTTTATTCTTAAAAATATTGAGGGCGGTTCTCATATATTCCGGGCATACTCGTTAGTAGCATTTCCACTACCTAATACTATTAGTGTCTTATTATTTAGTCTCCTAAGTTTTCTCTTGATATCGTTATAGAATTCAAGAGTGTTAGTTTTGAAAGTCACACCTCGTAGGTTGTCGTAAAGTTCGTCTATGTTTTAGCGGTCTCCAAAGTTGTTTTGAAGGACCTGCTTCACGTCCTGCCAAAGGATATCATGACAATTAATCTTTATAGTCTCTTTGGCTCGACCTTTTAATTTGTTTTTGATAATGTCGCAAAAAAGAAGTTGTGACGCTTCGTTGTACGCTTGTAAAATAGGACTAATCCTATCTATGAGATTTATAAAATTTTGCAGGTTTTCCGCCCTGCCGTCAAATTCAGGGAGATTGTGTAAATATTTAAGGGGATCAATTTGGATTGCAGGGGCTGCTTCGGCGTTTGCCATTTTGAAAAAGGAAAAAAAAATTTTAGCACTAAATTCCTTACCAACCTTAAAAACTTTTCACAATTTTAGAGCGAGTAAATTTGAGACAGTAGGTTTGTGTAAAAAGGGAAGTCAAAAATTTTTCCTAAACAACAATTTTGGGGCAGAAATCACTTACACTTTGCGCTAGGTATATAAAAATTTAAAATCGATGGAATCAAATATTAAATAAATCGTGTGCTAATATGTTCAATATACAATGTTCTTACTTGTTGATTCTGGAACTCCTTCGGGCAAATTTTTCTTTGTAGAATTCACTTTGTCTTTTTATCTTCAATATTATAGTTTAATCTTCACTGTTTCTATTCGGCTTTTACTCCACTGTTTATTTATTTACACTATTTGCTCTATTGTTTCAGTAATTTTATTTTCACTATTTGTTCAATTATTTCGATTTTTCTTTTTTACACTTTTTGTTGCAATATTATTTTTTTCACTTTTAGTTCTATTATCTCAATATTCTTATTTTTTTGCCTTATTAATGCTGTCTTTTTCCGTACTTATTTGGTGCTATTATTAATTAATAATTAATAATAACGCCAAATAGTTTATTTGAAAACTTTTCACTGATCAAACATTTTTTGTAAATCGCACTTTCACTGTTGTTCTTTTAACGATAAGAAATTCTGATAATTCTTCCTTCACACTTAATTAAACACTTGTTCCACCCAATCTTCGTGTTCACTTAGCATCTTTGCAAATGATTTTTTTACACATGGTTCCATCCGGGGATATTGCGGTTCTTCTTAAACCCACTTTCTGGCGGCGGCGTGAGTAGACAAAATTTTCCTCCTCTTGGGGAATAATTAAATTAAACTTTTTCGCGACGCGACGTTAATGCGCTTTAAAATTTTTAATAAAATCGAGTAATCTTTTACTCAGCGCATCTTACCGACTGCGCCATTTATTTTCCCGCGGCTTCAGAACTTTAAAAAAACACTGATTGTTCACTAGAAACACTTTATTTTGTTTTTTAGTTCACTTTTCACTTAACTTAGTTTTTTAATACACTTTATCTATTTAGCACACTTAAAAATTATTAATTAAACTTTATCGCGCCTTTACCGGAACAAGAGTACTCCAATGCAGCCTCACACTGGGAACGTCGGGTATTAAGGCTTGCCCGTACTCTGTTAACTTTAGAAAAAACTAATCCAACCGAGTCTTTTGTTACCTTTGCTTTTATACTATTAATATGCTGATCTGTTGCAATAATTAGGTCTTGCTAATTGTTGCAACAGAAAAATAGAACAGGTATGCATATGACACCTTTGCATATGCTATCGGTTCTATGCATAAAAAATGCGCGTGCCGGAAATGCATTCGCCGCAATTAGATCTCTTTAATGGACAGGTAAAATTATCGGGAAAACGCGCGTGTAAGAAATTCGGAGGTAAGCAATTTAATTTTATTTTACGCTGATTTTACTTTAAGCTGAAAAGTGAAGAATGTATAGGGTGCATTGTAACATATAAACTGAGGTGATGGCGATGCTTGTTCATATAGATGAGATGATAGCGATGCAGAAGCATACTGCATAGGTGATGAGGATGCATGCTGGGTTTGAAATAGACCAGATGAAGATGTAGAAGACCGGAAATTTTTCCATTGGAACAATGGTAACGGGGAACTGTTGATGTTAATGTGGGTGTTGGTATTTAGCTGTTTAAGTTTTGCATGAAATAAAATAACCTGGATAAATTTTTCTGCTAAACACAGCTGTTAAGGACCAGCAATTTCTTTTAGTTGAGAGCCAACGCAGCGGCCAAAAGTGTCTGAAGAAATTTCTTCATCGCAGGTTTTTCTTAATTTTTGTGCTGCATCCACTAATTCCGTCTGTTTTTTAATAAATCCGTTGTTGAACGTGTTGAACGCTTTGCTTATTTTGTTTCGGGTACCTGCAACACAAAACGAATGGTTAAAAAATGCAAATTTATTCGAAAAAAAAGGCAATTCAATCATTGTCTGGGTGCTATCGACGGCAAACATATTCTGATTGAGAAACCACAGAATAGCGGATCGTTGTACCTTAATTATAAGGGAATTTTCAGTGTTGTTTTGTTAGGAGTTGTCAATGCCAACTACGAATTCATGTACGTACACGCAGGAACGAATGGCAGCGATGCCGATGGAGGAGTACTCAAACACACGCGATTTTATGACAAACTAATGTCAAATGAACTGGATATACCGCCACTTTCCAAGTTATCGAAATCAGATACTATAGCTCCATTTTATTTTGTGGGAGACAGTGCATTTGCGATGAATGAACATCTTTTAAAGCCATACACACAAAAAAATTTAACCCATGAGAAGAGGATTTTTAATTATAGACTTTCTCGGGCCAGGAGAATCGTTGAAAATGCGTTTGGTATATTAGCTGAACGATTTCGAGTTTTTAAAAAGCCTATTACAATCAATATAAATAATGTGCCAAAAATCGTCATGGCTTCATGCACTTTACATAACTTCCTAAGGCAAAAAAGTCACCCATATATGCCTCCCAACAGCATTGATTTCGAAGACATCAAGCAACTTACTTTCCAACTGGGCGATTGGCGACATCATAACATGATAGGTCTTCAAAATGAAAGGGACCACAAGGAGCATGGCAACCAGGTTCGGCAGATCTTTACACATTATTTCAATGGTACCGGGCGCGTTAATTTTGAAAAAAGGATGGCGAACGTATTAAATATTTGAAAACTTACAATTAGTTCGGATTCGCTGTCAGTGTTTTCCAAATTGTCAACTCCTGCGACTTTTGGAGTATGTTTTTCGCTCAGAAACGTCAAATATGGAAAGTACCATATAGATGGGGAATAAATGTCGTCGGTACCAGCTCCACTTGATTTACTTTTTTCAACCTTAAAAGAATGCAAATGTTTATTTTAGTATGTTGTAGCAACCACGGAAGTCACCGCAGTTGGAGACATTAAGAATTAGCAGAGGGGTGTGTAGCCCGGGGTGGTATACTGAGGCCGGCTAGCGCTCAGTCGTGTCGTGGGTCTTCCGGGA
This sequence comes from Odontomyia ornata, assembly GCA_963969285.1. NCBI lineage: Eukaryota > Metazoa > Arthropoda > Insecta > Diptera > Stratiomyidae > Odontomyia > Odontomyia ornata. Next base: position 279,881,269 of record OZ017740.1, read on the forward strand.
CACCCTCTGCTCGTGCTGAGCCACCTTACATAAAATCTAGCACAAAGGGAAAAGGATGGGAAAGGGAGATATCATTTTGAGAAATGAAAGATGATGGGCTCAAACTGTCATGGCCGTTTTATTTAGTCCAACAATTATATTCACAACCAAAAAAAAACCTTACGGGATAAAAAAAACATGTAAAAAAAAACGAGTAAAAGGCCCTTTCGAGATGTAAACAAAAGAATATATACCAAAATACAACACAACAAATCAATTCAATTTAATATAAAAATTATTGTAAAATATTGAAACAAAATACGATTGATACTTACTTCTTTCCTTGCAAAACTCCGAGCGCCCGGTGAAGTACAAAAAAAGAACTGTGGGGCCACTGAAAATCAGATTTTAAGGTTAAAATAACAAAAAAAATAAAAACGCAACGGCCACTTTCAACTTTCTGATCCGTACTCGCAGGAAACTTCACTCTAAGGCACCTGGTCCTCTCCACAAACCAACAAAATTTAGTTTTTTTTTGATTTTGCTGAATTTCAAATCAAAACTTTCAATTTTCGTCTCCGCGCACTTCAAATCAATGAAATCCTTTTTTTCTTTTTCACGCCGCACAAAATCAACTCCCTTCTCTTCCAAAATCCAATATTCACCTCACTTTCTCAATTCTTTCACTCTTCTCCTTCGTCATTAAAACTTCGAAAAAATCTGTTTAATCCACCATCACATTCTCAACCCAAAAATCTTTTTTTTTTCCAATCTTAAAACACCCAATAATCACTTTTATCCCGCACAGCCAAACTCCTGGATCTTTTTCAGCCAAATACTAACTCCCTGTTTTTCAATTTAAAAACCTCCAAAAATCAATTTTAACGCGCACAGAAAACACCCTTCTTCTTTCCCAAATCAAAATCTGACTCCCCAATTCTAACCACTTAATTTCACATTTCACCTTCATCCCATTCGATCCCGCAATCCAAATTATTCTCCAATTACCGCTGCCGCATCTGGGTAACGCAATCGAAGTTCATTACACTTCGATTCCGCTACTCACACATCTTTTGTTCTATATCGACAAACTCAATAGTATCCATTGTTTTACATATGGCAATTTGCACAATCCAAGAAGCGCTTGGTTGAATTCAAAGTGTCACATGTACATTACGAAAGCTATTGGTTTTGCCGATACCCCAAAAAGAGTGCTTCTGTGCTCCCGGGGGAACTTGAACTCAGGGTTCCAGCAGACCCTCGATCGAGAACTGACGACGCAGCTAATGGTGCCATGGATTGTCGATCTCCCATTCATCTCATAAGCAACTTCAACGATGCATTTGGGCATGAGATTGAATTAATTTTTGTTAGTATAAAGAATAAAATTTGTTAGTGGGAACTAGTGAATAGAATTTGTTAGTATGAAGGAAGGAATTAGGTTTTGTTAGGATAATGAATAGAATGCAATTTTGTTAGTGGGAATTAATGTAAGGAGTGTTGTTAGTGGGAAAATTGAAATTATTAGTATGTATTTTTTTTTTGTAGTTGGAAATAAGGGAAAAGGGTTGGATTGTGATGATGGGGAAATAAAAATTAAAGGGAAAATGGACAAATGTTAATAAAATAAATAAATTTAAAGAGGAAAAGGTAGGAGTGCCCAAAGGAAGGTGGAAATGTTACGGCGGCAGTTTGAAGTTGCGAATGGGAGAAAGTCGGAACGCCGGAATTCACAACAATGTTATGTTAAATAGATGTACCGATTTATGTACCGACATTTCCTTATTTAATAAATAATTAATTAATGCAAAGGCACGGAGTCGTTTATTTCACGTAGTTTATTAGTAATTTATATCGGCATTTATCATATACTCTAGCTTATTAACAATAGGCCAGTTTACGAATGTTGTTAAGGGGCTTAAACTTTATTTTCTTATCAGTACTTTTAAAACTTGAATAAAATATGTAATTGCAACTTACCTTACGCCTCTCTCGCCGGTATGCAGCCCTCATGTTTTCCAATTTCTTTTTAATTGCACCAACAGTTATTGACTTATCAAATATTGAATAAAAATCGCGAAGCATCTCTAGTGCTTGATTTCGAACGTCTTTATTTAAATATGCATCGTTAGATGCATCCCACAAGCACAGTAACTCCTTATAGAGTCCTAATACTTCTATCATAACTTCGCGTTCCGACACTGTCTTCGCACTTCTCATATTGTTTTCCACTGCACTTCCCATATTGTTAACGACTGCACTTTCTATACGTCAACGACTGCAATTTTTCACGTGTTGATAAGAACTGATTGCGATTTGTCTGGTTGTTCTGTCCACACACGCAGATTTGGTCCGGAGCGAACCGAGTCGGATTTGGTCCGGTGGAAAATCCATCGAACTCGATCGGACTCAATTTTGGTCCGCGGACTGCTCTCCAGACGACCGGATTTGGTACGGAGCGGACTAAATCCGGTCGTGTAGTAATCGGATCGTCCTTACTTTTGTAAAAACTTTAAATAAAACACGTCCTTTTTGCTTCGAAAAACTTATTTTTAATGCTCGTCTATCGAGTACAGAAAACGAACTAACTAAAAAACTAACATTTCTACCAAAGTGCACTCGAGATTTGCTGAATCATAGATTGAAATTGGATGCCTTAAAGGATCTTGTATAATTTATCTAAACCGTATGTGTTGCGTGATGATTTTAAAAACAATCTTTACGACTTAAGATAAACGCGAGCGCAACACAATACGTTGGTCGTTAGATTTTAAAAACATCTTCGCGTTTCAAAGTAAACAAAGTCAAGAGTTAGATAAGGGTAAGTATTTAGAATATAGATTCTCTTGTACGGGTGGTCTTCGTTGGTGGTGTTGCGATAACTGTGTATTAGCACTATTAGCATTAGCAGTGCGGGACATGCAGATTTTATTTTTAACATAGGGCTTTCGCCCTATGCTGCTAATTACTTCTGCATAGATTAAATTAAACTACAATGTAAGTAAAAATTTTATCTTGACATATTAAAAATTGCTTTAGTAAGACTTGCATGAAGTTTGTTTCCATATGTTTGCTCCTTATTAATTTTCAAACTAAACTTAACGAAAACATATTTTTTTATGTAAGTGATGAGGAGGTATATGTTTTAGAAGTAAAAGGGATTTGATTGATTTATGATCAAATATATATATTCTGTCAGAAATTCAAAACTTTCAAATTCGCTGAATCCTATTTGGACAGGCTTGGTGTCCTGTCTTACTGGGGGGCTACCTTGGACGACGTCGTGTAGAACCATGAAGCGATTTCGACCGTTTGTAATCAGGGCGATTTGATTCGCGGCGGTACTTTGATTAGACTTAATTTTCCCGCACTTTTAAAGTTCGCTAATGGATTTTATCGAAAAATCCTCAATATAAATTTGCCGACGAGCTAATACGCTCCCTGCTCGGGCGCCATTTATTGATTATTTACTTATTCGATTTAAAAAAATACAATTTATGAAAGTTAGTGATAAAAATTTCGCTTTTTTATTGGGATCCTCACTTGTATATTGGAGCAGATATCTTCATCATTGAGTAGTGCTCCAGATAATATCAGAAATTCTTGAGAACTGTTAGATTGCAAATGAAATTTAATATTGAAAAGTTCATCTTTGGTTTTGAAGAAGGATATGTTGCATGGATTTTCATCTGTTAACAATTTGCCATGTTTTACGTCCTGCAACTTGTTCATTCAAAATATCCAAATTACATTTGGGAAGGAGTTGATCAAATGATTTCATCAACCGATGATAGACCACATATTGTAAAAAAATTCAACGAGTGTTTTAAATAAGGACACTCATCTTATTTCTTGTCACAATTGCCGATTCCGACTCTTGTCTGTAGGACTGCTGACGATAACGAAAGCACTATAATTCTGTTTGACGAAAAACTCTCCCATGCGGGTGACTGTCGTCACTCGATTTTTCGTTGGAACATAAATAGAAAACATTTGTCACGTTTTCCCTTTCTGCAATGGACGGGGTCTACATATATATATATGCTAAATATCACTTGGGAAGCACTGAACAGCATAAAATCAAAATGGTGAGTTCCCGCTAGCTTTCTGTCAGCACTTCTTTGCTGACAATTTTATTGTTCTTGTCGCACGTTAAATTTCTTTATGGCTCTACGACTCAAGGCGCAAATGAAATTTTCGGCGTTTAGACCAAATTTCTGATTTTAGATATGATTTGAAGATCCTCCGCAGTCATCGGTCACCCATTCCTTCCGGCCCCTATGTTTGTACCTCGTCCTAATTCAAACTCAACGCGTCTCATTCGGATATACTCATTTGGTCAATTTTTGGTGACAATTTTACGCCAATGAAATGCATAAATCTCCAGCCTGGACTCAGGGATCGATAATATATGAAGCCTTAAAAACTACACCTGGCAGGTTATAAATAAAGCGAGTACTCACCCAATCGTGAATACGTCGCTCACACTACGTTCTGTAATTTGCCGCATGTACACTGCAAGAATTTCTTTCTGTACTCAATATTTTTTTCTTTCCGCGATCAGAAAATTCTCGGTATTCAGCTTTAGGGAAAAAGAAAAGATTGGAAAACTTATACAATTTGTATTGACAGTTAACTCACTAAGGATGAAGAAAGCATAAGCGAAATGTATGTGCACTGTTTTTCGCGAACATTAATAGAAAGTGATCGTCCTATTCGTTTCCAAATGTTGGATGCTGGTAAACATGTAGCGCAATTTAAACGTCAATTAATTAAAACACAATTGAGGTCGTATCGATGGAATTTCCGCCAGAAAATCGTATATTTTATCTGTACACAACATTTTATTCGTCAGTCAAATAAAAATGTGGCAGCCGACTTGTGGAGTTTCCGAAGCAGGTTCTTGTCGCGAAGTCTGACGGCGGTTCCCGGACAGAGATCTGTCACTTCAACACTTGCCAACTTTTGATTAGGGCTGCCATGGTGGCCTATGTCAGATCCCTCTTCGAGATCAAGCCGCAAGTTATTTCAAGTGCTCAAACAATCATTGCTGCAACAACCGTTATGGGCAATGAAGATGAGATTTGTTTGGTTCAATCATAAATGCCGAGGAGAACGAATTAACATTTTTATCACGCTACATTCACGCGAACGGTTGTGTTTCGTTTGCTCCGTGTTTTTTGTACTTCGAATACATTGCTTTTTGCTTCGTTGATCATTTATTTTTGTTCACGAAGTACTGAAGACTTTATTCTCTGGTCTGGTGGTACGCGTCTTCGCCATGTGTGCTGTGGATTGACGTTTTCTTTGTTGCATTTGTAAGACATAAATATTTTCTTTATATCCTTTTGAGACTTATCTAACTCAGCGTATCAGTTAAAATACTCAAAAGCTATTGATCATCAAAAATTCATTCTTTACATAAACGTTAATACAAAAATACGTGAGCTGACTATATTCCAGTTGAATACGTTCACGAGTAAGAACCATAAATCGAATGACTGCAATAGAAAGAAATAGAAGAATATCAAAAATATTCATCATCCGTCTTAGGGTCGGGTCAGATAGCGATACGATTGTCTTGTAGTACGACTTCTAGTCGCAAATATACGCATTCTGCGACAAGATTTGCAAAGGATCTTCAGGCATGCGTAGAACTGACATGGCCAGTTGAAGGTATGCCTTTGCTAGGAATACATATGCTACGTTTTGTTTAAGACAATCAGTGGGAATTTAGATATGGCAAATATACAAAGAGCGGTGGCATTATTGTTACTAAGGCGAAAGAAAAAAAAAATCAATTTGATTAAAAATCTATACAATTGTATGCATAGAGTAAGTGTTTGTTCTTCATCAGTGTTAAATTCTGACGATTTAATACTATCCCTCAAAATATATACACTTTCTTCTTTTATTTACTTTGCAGGAAAAAATTAATTAAAATTAAAAGCTCGAAAAATTGAGATCTAAAATAATTTAAAATATTAACTAGGTAGTAAAGACACCAAGGCTATTGCAAATTATGTACCACCGTAATCTGAAATTTTCTTGAAATTTCACAGTTTTATAAAATTCTTACTTTAAGCATAACTATCTTCATGTTACTATCTCATATTTCATTTGATGTGACTGTCATTTTATTGCCGCTTCAATGATAAGATTGAACAAGTACAAAAAACCCTTTCAGAAACTATAGACCACACGGCCAGACAAACAAATGGCATTCATTTAGGTTTGGTTTAAGCCTTCTAACTGATTTGTGCGCTTTACTCAAGAAAGTTCCAGGCATGCCAACATCAAATTTTCAAATGATGTGCGTCTGCGCGAATACCACAAAAACCTACGACCCAAAAATTATCATGCCTAATAAACTGGTTTCACCAAAAGTCGAAAATCATTGCAATAATCGACATGCTCGAAATGTCACAAGGTAGCAGTGTGTGCGATTCTATTTAATCACGTGTAAATTGCATCGCGCGACTGTATCGTCGTAGTCTGTTCCATCCCTTAGCGTCGCAGTGGTTAGTTACATTACTTAATGACAGTTGTGGTCACTACCATACTCCTCGTCGAGTGACAACTTGTTGAAATTTGAAGTTTGGACCGAAATTAACGCTTTTACTTTTTGCTGGCGTGTATGTATGTTTTTATTACGCCTGGTGACACCGAGATGTTATTGCTTTAGCTGTTTTTTAGCATCTTCTGTATCTAGAGCTGGTTAGCCTCCAGTTTTAAGCGCTCTGTCGTAAAATTCCTTTTTATTTGCTAATATTGTGTAAAGCTGTTGTGAAATCCGATTTGTGACACGTTTGCTGGCTTTAAGCGAGGCTGAATAGACTATGCACTTGATACAATATACAATTATTATCTTTATCATATAGTATATGTTACGGCATTTGCTCGTAGCATATGTTTATATCGTTACCGCCAATTTCTTCGCGAACTTGAGTGATAAGCTGCCGTTCCGTTTCCTTTAGAACCGAAAACAACTTATTGTCCTTATTACTTCGATACAATATTGCATCATGCACCTCATATGGTGGAACTTCATAAGTTTATTCTACGTCTAGCACTCGTTGCGTGTAGACGTGTTTTTAATCGCTCCTTTCATTAATTTTAAAAATTAATTAATTTTTCACAAAAGTCAGTTGAAACTAATTTTTTGTAAATTGAAAACCATCACCGTCAAATTATTTGAACATTTATCGAATACCTGAAATTTATTTCCTGAAGAAGTATCAAAAGGAGAAAAACATTCAAGGAAAGTCCCGGTTTAAGAAAATTCCCTCTAGTCTCGCTGAAAAAGCAACGAGATGGAGGAGGCCGATGGCTTCAGCCATCAATCAGAATGATCGTGTCCATCGCCAACGATGACGGGTGAAAAAAGCTGAAACGAAGATAAAATAACAACGAATAAGAACCGTAAATTTTATCGGTTATCGAAATCGAGGAGTAAATCAAAGCTGAGAAGGTTCAGCAAGAAAACGAAGGGCTCAGACTTCGGATCAAATCACTAGAAGAACTAGTTGGAACATTGACGTTCAACAAAGCAAAAGAAATTAGCAAGAAAGAAAAAGAAGTTAATTCCAGAGCGACTGAAGATAAGCAATCTAAGAAACCCAAACAAGAAACTGATCAGGAGGATGTCCTCAGCGCAGGCGGAGCAAACGTCAGCACGAAATATTCTGCAGCGCCGGCACAAGCTTATGTATACGCTTAGCCAAATCGCCAGCGACATTAACAGGCTCCCACGATCTAACATTATTCATGAGAACAAGTTATCATATCGCTGACGATGCGCAATAGCATATATGCGTATCTTCAAGTTTTTAGATTTAAGGGGGTTTCAAAAAGTGATTTTTTTTAACATTTTTTTCATCTGAATAGTGTTAAAAATACGCTGGTAAAAGAATTTAACAGTGGACGGGCTCGTTTGGCAGTGACAGAGCATTTTTCATGGTCACGCGCCGTCGTTTTTCGCGTTTCTGCTGTAGTCCCACGTGGGACCGTTTTTCGAGGTGCGGAACTGATTTTGTGAAGAGTTCTGAAAACCATTTTACATTTTCCCATTAGTTAGTGTTTGAGATGCTCTTTTGAAAAATTCTTTATTTCTTACTTTTCATTCAGTCTGAAAATAACGTTAGCACCTTGAACATCTCGCTTGTTTCGAAAGTTTTTCGTCGGAATTTTTATTCAGTTTTTTCGCTTTTTTTTTTATCATTTTTCGTGGAAAATGGATAAAAAAGGATCGCGAACAGTGCGTCGTAGTCGTGTTGGCGGTCGTATCAAGAAAAGAAAAACCCCGAATCCGCATGCTGCGAAGAAGGAAACAGCGTATGCAAGCACGTCGGCGAAAAAACTCAAGACCAGGCGATCAGTGAAAGTGAAAACTACTCCTGGTTTTTTGTATTGCATTTTGAATTTCATGACTGTTTTCTCCGCCATTGCGAAAAATGCAATATGCAAGGTGTGCAAGGAAAAATTGAAATTTTCCCAGAGTTCGAAACGTGGCGCGGGATTCATAATTATTATGGAGTGCAAGTGCAGTGAAAAATCTATTCCTTCATGTCCATATATAAACAATGCGTATGAAATTAAAAGCAGATAAGTTTTTGTATTTCGTTTGCTGGGAGTCGGTCGAGAAGGCATTGATAAATTTTGTGGTTTAGTGGACATTTGTAGTGGAATTACGGTCTGTGCTTATTACGCGTGTCTGAAAAACATTGAAACCGCGGCGTCAGCTGTATACGAATCTGTTTTAGAAAAACATGTCGACGAAGAAAAAGAACTAAGTGTGTTGCGTGGATGGAACGTGGAAGAAGAGAGGTTTTTCTTCTTTTTTCGGTGTCTCAACACTCATTGGAATCTACAGCAAAAAAGTAATAGAAGCAATAGTGAAATCTAGTTTTTGCCAAGCCTGCACATCCCAGAAAAGGTTGACAAACGGGAGCTCAGATGATTTCGAACAATGGTATAAAAGCCATGAACAGGATTGTCACGCAAAGCGCGAAGGAAGCTCTGGAAAAATGGAAGTTGAGGGAGTAACGGAGATGTTCAAATGATCCACAGAGAAGTAAAGCGTGAAGTACGTTACGTATGTAGGTGATGGTGACAGCAAAACTTACAACGGAATCGTTTCATCAAAACCATACGGAGACAATGCTCTCGTTAAAAAAAAGCGTCGGCCATGTGAAAAAGCGGATGGGCACGAGACTTAGGAACATGAAAAAATCCAAGAAAGGTCTCGGAGGGAAAGGAAAGGGAAAGCTGACAAACAAAATCATCGGGAAACTTACGAAATTTTACGGTTTGGCGATAAGAAGAAATCCCGATTCCATTCAAAAACTGAGAGAGGCAATTTGGGCTACGTTAGATCACTGCAGCTCAAGTGATGATAATCCTAAGCACTCAAAGTGCCCACCAGGCAAGAAGAGTTGGTGCAAGTGCCGTCAGGCCGAAGCAACCGGAACTTTGGCAACTTTTGAACATACACGTGTTCCTCTGAATCCTCAAGTCATAGAAGCTATCGAGCCAATTTACCAAGACTTGCCCTCGACCGGTTTGCTACAGCGGTGCATCGGAGCTTTCACGCAGAACAGCAACGAATCCTTGAAAAGTTGGCTAATGGCACCCAAACATTTGCACTCGGGTAAGCAGGTGGTCGACATTGCTACCTGTTTGGCAGTAATGGTATTCAATGAAGGATACTGAACGATCCTCAAAACCATGAATACTATGGGAATCACATTGGGGCATGAAGCGGAGGCGTGCGCCGCGCGGCTTGACGAGCAACGCATCGACCGCTCGGAGCGTAGGGTGACTGATGCAGCGAAAAGGGCCAGGATCGAGAAAAGAGAAGAGCAAGTGGCTCAACGCGAATTCCTCCTAAAACAAGAAGGTAAACTACGGACCTGGGATCGCAGATTGATCGTAAGAATTTTTGGCAATATTTTATTACGTTGTCAATCTTTAAACGTGTTTTTCCGAAAGTCGTCGTGGGGTGAACGTTTTCGAAAAATCCAACTGACCGATCTTGTCATACTAAACATTTTTATTATCAGAAAACATGTCGCAACAGATAGACACGAGCTTTTTTTGAAATTCTTGTCCAAAAATTTTTAACAGCCTTGAATATCAGAAAAAAAAGTGCCAAAAAATTTTTTTTTTCAAAATTCTATTACTATAAGAATTTTTTGAATTTTTGAAAAAGCTCGTGTCTATCCATAGCCAAGGGGATATGAAAAATAAATTTTAAAGGGTTTTTGGTTTCAGATCATCCGATCGGTCAAAATCGTTCACCCCGTGCGCCCTGGGCACTTTTGACGAGGACGCAGTGAAGGACGTGTAGCGGTCACATACGTCATTTTTATGTAAAACCAAAAAAACTATGTAAAGTTCAAAAATAAATGATAACATTACAAAAAACTACTTCCCGAAATCATTTGTAGTTGTTGTATAGGGCTCGGAAATGAGGTATTACATAGTAAGACCCCCTAAGGAAAAGTGAAATGAGATTTGTTTTAACTGAAGTCTTCAAGACGCGCATAAAGAATTAGAATTACAATTCTATGTTGCAATGAAAATGAAATCCACAATGGAATTTTAAGAACATTAGAATTTAGGAATTTAATTTTAAGCTTCATTTTTGAATTTAAATTAAGTTTTCGAACAGTTGCTACGAAATAAAGATGTAACGCATACGTTTCTAGGATGGAGTTTCAATATGGGTAGGGAAACAGTAAGGAAAGTAATCCTAGCAACATACGATGATATTTGGGCGGGTTTGAAGGAGTTTTATGTGACCACACCAAACATAGAGTATTTCCGCAGCATTGCTGATGATTTCAGAAATCGGTGGGGTATGACCCATTGCGTTGGTGCCATTGATGGCAGACACATTAACATCCAAAATCCACTGAATAGTGGTTCTTTTAGCATTGTCCTACTCGCTTCCTATGATTCAAGGTACACACTCACGTACATTGATATTGGTGGTTATGGCAGTTAAAGTAATGGTGGTGAGTAGTTGTTTATAATGTTTTATGATTTCATTTATTTAAATTAACTTTTCGTAGGAATTCTGGCCAATTCAGAATTTGGTAAAAAACTACTCAGTGACGAACTGCCGCTTCCTCCATCCGCAAAACTACCAAATTAAGAGGTGAACTTCCCATACGCCTTTCACTTGAAGGAACATTTGATGCGGCCATATCCAGGATAGCAACTGGATAGCAGCAAATGTATATTAATTATAGACTAGCTCGTGCGCGTGTGCTTACAGAGAACACATATGGAAATCTAGCCGGTGGAAAGTGCTGCGGAACTCCTTGACTTGCTTCCCTCAAAATGCAGAAAAAATAGTTTTGGCTACAATTTCACGATTTTTCACTCCATAGGTACTGTCCCCAGGAAAATGCGGTATTCCATCTAGTTTAAACATGTGCACACCGCGGGAGTCTAACGGTTGTTAGATTCGAATAATTTTCTAATATTTGTACTTCAGCACGCAAAGCTACCAATCCTCCGCGTTTTCTAACAATTTCAATCACTCGGCCGATTGCGAGCCCTGCAAAGTAGTTCACCATTGCATCTTTCACAAAAATAGTTATTGTTGTTTTTATTTACCTTTACATATCATTAGAGTAGAAGCTATTACCACCCCATTTGAAAAATTCTAAGGTAGGGTCCAATTTCATCTGCTTTGCCCGTTTAAGAAAAATATTTTGGCAAAGTAGCCAGGGATGTCTGTTTTTCTAGCTCCAAAGCTGGGAAGCGACCGATTCAAATGTGACCACTGTCCCTCTATTGTATTTGTATGCGCACTTACGGCGTCAACAAAATTCAGTGAGTGGTTCACTTTCAAATGGCTAAACCCTTCGTCGTCGAGGCAATTGTAAGCCTGTAAGCAATATTGAGATGCAATGCTAATCCTTAATTAGAAATAAAAAACTTGCTTTTTAGCAATCTGAAATGATTGTGGTGCCGAGCGATATGAAGGTTTTTATAATTGGAAGTAATTCTCCTTTGCTCTTTGTGGAACGCGGACACAAAAAATCTCCCCGTTCCTCTCCCGACACCTCCAAATACCCATTGCCCTTTGACGATTTGCCCTCTATTGTTCTTCCTTTTGCCGAATTTCAATTCTTCAATTTCGACAATGAAAGAAATAAAAGAATCGGAAACAAACTTAGTTATAAGCTTTTTCACAATAAGTTACCGCCAAATTCCTCGCTTCCTTTTATTAAGCCCATTTCAACGATTCCTCTACACAGTTTCCCCCACAAAACCGCTGTGCGGGAAGAAATTTGAGCATTCCTAATAACTTGAAGCTGCGTAAATCGGTCGCACCACGAATGAATCGCGGCCAGACAATTCCACATTGGCAGATCACTATTGTCAAAAATGGTTCCCTGCCGTAAGGTGCGCCTTGTAAACAATAAAATGATAATACGATACTAAATACACGAAACATTTTTGGGTGAATATTACTTTTTATTTAATTGCAAACGCGCGTTTCGAAAGGAACGTCCTTTCTTCTTCAGTGCTTTTTTTAGAAGTGTTACTCATAAACAATCTGCAGTCATTTTATACATCTAAGTTTTTTCATACAGGTAATAATTTTTCAGTGCTAAATGCTCTATTAAGGGGCTTAACAATTATAGGTAATTACCCTAGCTACAATTTTTCCAAACTTAAACAAGTGATCCTTTAAGAGGATTAAGCGGATAAAGAATTACAGGTAATTAGCAAGTTCACAAAATGATCCTTTAGGAGAGTTAAGAGAAATAAAGTTAATTATCATAATTAGGAACTTTACAATTTTTTGAATGGCTTATTGAGAAATTAAAGAGAATAAAGATGATTGGCAGTTCCCTATGTCTACATTCATCCTTTTTTCTTGTGTTTCGTTGTAAATAAACCAGCTTTCGTATGCGGCGAGCTTCCGCTGTTTTGACACCTCCTTCAACACTTTGACGTTATCCTTCGTTATTTCGTGGTTTTCCTCTATTGCGTGCCACGTCACCGTTGATTCTCTCGGCTCTCAATACTATATTGTACAAATCGAGACGCCGCCAATAACATACAATTCAAGACGCCGTGTCGTATTTCCGATTGTAACGTTCACTGACACTCGCCCGATGCAGCTGAGACGATAGATAGCGAATAGCCTGTCGGAAGGCTTTAATTGAAACGAGGGTTCTTTTTTGGAGCATACTACTATCAAGCATTTTCCTATCGATTGCTCTTGTCGCATGGATTTCACTGATTTTGTCTAGGCTAATTGCAGCATGCTTTCAATTATTCGAATTTTGAATGTAATTTGTTTGACTTGGTATATATGGCAGAAATTGCAACAACTATCTAACTGAAGGTATTCAGCGCGAAAGTGTTATCCATCGTATCCGTAGCAGCATGCCTGTCTGCGATTATCCTGACCGCGAAACTTCGACTTACTGTGGGTAGTATTCTTATATTGCTTGTACTGCTGTGCTGTGTCGTTTCCAACGTTGCAGGCGGCGATTTGACCTCTTCGGCTGTTTAATGCGTAGAACACGGTCGATGTCATAGGCATCTTTGAATGTGTTCGACTTCCTTGCGATGATCATATCACACATGCTTCGATCGGATAACCCATGGAGTAACTGCTCAATAAGCATTCGGTCCAAAATCGTATCATATTCACAAAATTCTGTTCCTTGTCTTAGCCGAAAAGGGAAATATGCTACAGGCTCATTCTTTCTCTGTGTAATTAGGCGGAACTTCACGCTTTCTGCGTATTTGCTTCTAGCACCGTCAAAATGATCCGCGAGTGTCTTTTGTATTTCCGCATAAGTGCACGCTGCTGGTTTTTTTCGGGGAAACTAAGATTAAATCATCATCGAGTTCAGTGCCCATGCGCATATTCGGTATGATCAGAATCTGGAATTTTGCTCAAACTAAGAGCCCATGAAAAGCGCGTGAAGTATTTGGGGACCGTCGTGGCGTCGGAAGATTGAAGGTATAGGCTCCTTTAAGATTGAGAGCAGCAGGAAGTGCAACTTTGAGACCTCATGTGAGCGCCGTTACGAATGACTGCACCTCCGGCGATAGCGACATTTTCAAATTTAGAGCTTCGTATTGTAGTGAATAAAAAGAGTTTCAAAAGTTCGTAAAGGACTGCAGCGATGTTCTGCTGCCCCGGCAGAAGAAGATGACAATATCTGCCGAGAATACCCTCGTCTGGAGACGCGTGAATGCGCTGGCAGGCTAGCATTGCGGTGTCGTGGGGCGGGTTCATTTCCCCAGCACGAGGACCCACTACAAAAAATTTCGCACTCACGAATTTGGTTGTTGTTCAAGAGGCGACCGAAGTGGCAAAAAGTGGAGATAACTACACTGAGGGAGATAGTACTTGTTCCGAGAACAAGTGGAACCTGAAAAGAAAGGCGGACTTGGGGTAACCTCGTCATTACCCGACGAAGCTCATGGCCTACAAATGAATGGGGGCCAACCGGGTGGTGATGGAGCCCCTTCGCACCCACCCAACCGGAATTAAATCCATATTCTTGTTGCAGTGGCCAGGTATTCCTCTTCTGAGTGGAAAACTCATACAACTTGACTTGTATAAACTTTCCCATCAGAAGGGGAGTACCCTGGTGACCAATTTATGCCATAGAATTATACAACTCGATTGCATAACGCTATGCCATAAAGAGGCACTCTGCTTGGGCCACTCAACCCGCGATGTCACCTGAAACAAAAAAAAGGATTAATTAAGTACCCGGTGGCTGGCTCATGTTTTTCGTGGGCACCCTGCCACCGTACCGGGTCCTATACCCAGGGCAAAGGGTATCGGAAAGGAAAGACTAATTTTCAAAACAATTAGCACTTCATTTTTCTTACTTTATAATTATAATAATATTTATATATTTAAAATTTTAAATTGTAAAATTCAAATAATTTATCTATCCTTCTAATGTAAAATTTATACATAAAAAGATAAGATAAAATTATATTAAGTAAAAATATATATATAAATAATGAAATGTAAGGGTACTCACCCGAACATCCTCGTCGGGCGCCCGCTGACGATGTGGGTGGTCCTGGAATGTAGATTTCTTTTCGTTATAGCTACTTCTAACGTTAAAATGCAACAAAAATTCCAACAAAAGTATCGGAGGTTAATGACAAACAGCTGTTCTTTGATAATTGCTGCCCTTGCTAACTTCCATCAATAGGAATAGAATCTTAGCAGTAGCACTTCCTTCCGAAAACGCGTTTTCACATACCTTTCCGGAACCAATTTATTGCGTTTGTCGATCTAAAGAAGAAAAATACATCGTTTATTATTTAAAGTAATTTACTGATTAATATTTGAATGAAAGCACAACTCGAGTCATTGCGATACCATGGATACGTCACATATTTCTTAGTGTTCGTTCGTCAACTGACGTCTCGCATAAGTGATTTTAACCTAGGGGTAATAGCGTTACCTTCTTACTCAGGCCCGAAAACGGAAACACTACGTCACGTCGCGGTCTAACCTCTCCGAGTAGTCTCATTAGCTCCATCTAGTGCTATTCAAATTAAATAATTCAATTCAAAGATTTTTGACAGTACGTTGACAGTTTATCAGTTATATGTCAACAATTTATGTATTTTAGATTTGAGCCGTCGAAGCCTTTCGCTCCCAAATATATTTTCTTCTCGTTTGTATCATTTCCACAAGATGTCACCTGGGAAATGTCATACTTGACATTCTCGAGATCCTACTTTCGGCCTACTGAAATGCTGCTTAAAAAGCCTGTTTCAACATCATATTGATTGAGTACTAAAATAATTGATTGAAAATAATGAAAATAATGTTGTGTTCTCAAACACCAAATATTTAAAATAAAATGACCTATAAGAGAAGTAAGAAAGCACCAGCAATCCAAGGTTGATGGAAAACGCACTTTCGAATTCGAAACTAATATAAACAAAAACTTTCACAATTTCTTTGAAAATATTTTCTACAGTGCTATTCTTTACATTCCAAGAACTTACATCTGTAACAAAAAGTCCATACTAAGTAATGAGCTGACTCAAATATTTCTATTCAATCTTCTGGAATTTCCGCCCCTAGCTTGGTATTAACAATGCCTATATTTTTATCACTCTCCATGTCGGAGTGACCACGGACAGGTAATGTTATCATGACAGATTCAAGCTTTTTCACTATCTATTAACAAAAAAAGTATAAAATCACATAGTTAAATTTTTCCAAAAATCAAAATGGCGGCTTCTGTATGCAATTGTTGGAGCGCGCGCTGACGGCCAGAGTCGATTGGCGGCACATTGCCCCGGTCGTCCAGTTGATCTGCAATCAATTTAACGATGAAATTCTATTAGTTTAGCTAAAAATACACAAAGTGAACCTAAATTGAGCTATAAATATTAAATTTTCGCGATTTGACAAGTCTTGGAAAATAGCTTGCTCGGTTTTGGATGTTTTTTTTAATGAAAAAAGTGCTCCCAAATAACCAAATTTCATTTTTTATGGCTCAATTTAGGTTCACTTTGTGTAAAATCGGTCTTTAAGTATGTAACAATTTTTTTAGCTAAATCGCTTCATTAGTTTTTTTCGCTACGATGTGCCGCGCACCAAAAAACACGTTTTGAGTAAATCGCATTTAAAGTTTTTTTAACAGATTTTTTTGTTATATCGTGAAAATAAATAATCTTACCCTCAATCGGCGAATCCAGGCATATAAAAGTTCCCTTCTGCTATCTCCAGCTTCTCTTTTTCATCAGCTTTCTTTTTATTTTTGGTGATTCTGGGCTTTTTTGACGCATCGGTGCTCTTGCACTCAAACACGTATAATTTCTTGTCATCGTGATTTGTAATTTAACACAATGCGCCTCGGCCAACAGTGACTCCCATACACTCAATAATCTTGAGAATAGGTAAATATCCTTCTTTGAAAATGCAGACACTTAAAATACCTGAAATATTGCTTATTTGGAAGCCGTTGAACGTATGTTTCGGAGCTATGCGCCAGAGGGTTTGGTTGAAAGACTCGTTGTTGTTTTGTGTATTGGAGCCAAGACATCTTTGTAAAAGACGTTCTGATGTCAAGTCTTCATATACGCGCAACATCATATCGAAGGTTTCTTTATCAAATGCTGGAGGGTGGTTGTATAAAAATCCACTTGAATAAAGCTAAACCACTAGTACATGAACTAGGGTTTCGCGCGATGATAAAAGTCGATTCTATAAATTCAAAAACACACTAGTACTTGAACTAGGTGCTACGCGGGTAATTGATTATGTTTCCGAACAACCAAGCACTTAAACCTGGTTCGGTTGACGACAGTATGAAACCCAATTAGAAGCATTCACCGACGAGACTACACCGACGTTTTTTTGATTATAACAACCAAAAGACCAACTCCTAAAAAACAACTAAGAGGTACATAAACCTCTAGTTCGCGCCGTAAAAAGAAAATGCGTGTTCGAATGTTAAAACTGAACTGAATTTATTTCTCAACCACACAGTTGTTTTATAATTTGAATTACCATCGCAAAAACAAACTTTCTCACGACAAATTCCAGGTGTTTAAGATTACCGCTTAGCTAAACCAAATACAAACACGAAACTTCCTTCTAATATTTCGGCTGGAATTTGTCATTAGACATTATTATAAGTTCTCGTGGGAAAATACCAGAACTATACAATTATATTAAATTTAGAACTATGCATTTTACTGATATCCAAGATACTTTAGGAAATGATGAATCGTACATGTTCATGTTGAAATTATGAAATTATAGAGATTAAATTTATTGACATTGAAATGATGAAATTATTGAATAGAAGAATTGTCCAGTGGTCATTGTTTTGAATCATCGCCTGCGCCTTCTGCCATTTGCACGAAGATTACGTCCCCTCTGGGCAATACGAGTGCTGAGGATTATCATCCGTTGAAGAATAATGATAAAGTGCAGCTAACGCCTCGTTTTGCATTTTCTCAACCGAATCGGAATTTCTGCGAATGGCAAGTCCATAAAAAAATTGGATAACTCTTTTATAACTTTATGAGTTAATTTTTTTAGAAAGAGGCGCTTTTTCTTTTGGAAGTGCTAGAGCTTTTGATTTTTTACCTCCTGGTGCAATCACATTTTCATATTTAATAGCTTTCTTTTTTTCTTGGTCGCTTAGATCTTTATCTTGCTGGGTTTTCTTTTTTTTTGGCTTCAGTTAGGCGGTGAAACATGCGTTTTGAAACGTGATTTACGCATTCAAGTTTCGTAACAACTAAGTCATCATAAGGATTGCTTTCAAGGAGATTTGTAAAGTTTTGGAATCGCCATCGCCGATGTAATATGCGTTTTTAGCATTATGAAGCTCTTCAAAACGCTGAAATATTTTAACTATGCCATTTACTTCCATTTTGCCGGTGCTACCTTCATGATTGATACTGTATTCGTCTTTGTGCTCTTCGAACCAAGCCTCTGCTCTAAGTTACCCTTTTGCTTCGCCTAAAATTCATATGCCTTACAGATTATACACAACACAACACAACACATAACTAAAATATTGAGAATATAATTTTGAATTGTCGACTCGTTGTCGCAACGTTAGAAATCGAACTAGAACTCGCAGAGAATTCACGCGCTGGCCGCTTAAATGTGCATAAACTGCTGACGAGGGACGCCCGGCCATACCCACGGTGGTCGCCATCCACTGCCGACGAATATGCATTGTTGATACTTGAGACGTCCACGCTCATCCACCAGCCAGACTGCCTGCTGTGCATTTTCTCGAGCACGCGCTTGAGTTTCGTCGTTCGAGCATCCATATGCTGACAATTGTTATCTGATGCTCGGCTGAGCATTCGTATAACCCAAATGAGCGATGCGTGCGTGGCAGTCGGGGGCTGGATGTCTGCTGTCGGTCCGTTGTTCAGGTGTTGCAGGATATTCGCTGCGTGTGGGTGGCTGATCCGCCACAACCTGTTTTTTTTGATAATAAATCCAAAAACGTTATTTACTGATTCGTAAATAATATTAACGACATCATAGTACAATTTAATGTTACCTTAACATCAAAATTCATCAATCCGCAAAAAGTATTCAGTCCTTGCAGTCCGAGACCTAATAATCGGAAGACAAAAATTATACGGCGATTTATTTCATATGAACTTTTTTTCTCCGATCATTGCACAAGAATTAACAGTGTGTAAACTACATTTGCACGTAACTGGAATTTTGAATCCAAGTCCACGTTCGGCTCACTTTTTAAAACTTATGTAAAACAAACAAAAAAAAGAAATATTAAATTAAGTTAAGTTGAAAAGACCACGATGTGAGAAACGAACGTAAATAATTTATTTCAAACATATTAAATGATTAACTTCACATAACCGAACAAATATATATATATATATATATATATATATATATATATATATATATATATATATATATATATATATATATATATATATATATATATATATATATATATATATATATATATTTCACTGCTGCTTCGCGATGTTGACGACTGAACTGTACCGCCCTGAAAAACAAAGGGGAAACTGTCACGGGAACGATTTGCACCTTGTTGTTTATTTCTTTTCTCAGCGGTTGTTAAAATACCACCCGAGCCAAGGTTAATATTAAAAAAAAAAAAATGTTAAAATAATAAAATAAAAATGTCAAAAAGATTAAAATAAAAATGTAAAGTAAAAGAAAAATAGGCAAAAAAGAAAAAAAAAACGAAATGTGAAAAGAAAAGTAAAATAAAAATGTAACGTAAAAAAAGGGAAAAACGAAATGCTAAAATAATAGAATAAAAATATTGAAAGTTTAGAATGTAAATGTAAAGTGAAGGAAAAATGGGCAAAAAAAATGAAATGTGAAAAGATTAAAGTAAAAATGTAACGTAAAAATAGGGAAAAACGAAATGTCAAAATGATAGAATAAAAGATTAAAAGTTTAGAATATAAATGTAAAGTAAAAGAAAAATAGGCAAGAAAACGAAATGTGAAAAGATTAAAGTAAAAAAAAAATGTAACGTAAAAATAGGGACAAACGAAATGTTTAAATTATAGAATAAAAAAATTAAAAGTTTAGAATGTAAATGTAAAGAAAATGGAAAAAATAGACCTAATGTCTGGCGTGAATGCATTTTGTGTAAGCAAAGCGGGTGATTATAACATAATAATACAAAGTCGTCATACATATGATGAACGGCTGCCAAAAAGCTTCTCTACATCAGATTCGAATCCTGTAATGATTCAAGCCGTCGCCCATAAAACTGGGATGCGTGTTTTGTCGGCAGAACGTAGTGCCGAACTATTTAAAATGCAAATTGAAGGAAAGAATGGCAAGGAACAAGTCACTCTAACGCTGGAACCTAACAAAGTAGATGGCTTTTATTCTTACAGATTCGATACTTACCTTCAAACTGATGAGATAATTACAGTAAAGCCACAAAGCAATATCATGCTTTTTAATCCAGAATCGAAAGAAATTACAGGAGGCAAAGATGGCATTGTTATCGCTGTAAGCTTCGTTGCAACCCAAGGTCTTATAATCGAAGGTAGCATTAAACCTCTAATAGAAGGAGCAAAAATAACATTAAATTTCCCCAACAACCCCGACTTGAAATCGCTTGAAACCACTTCAACGACTGCTGGAACATTTAAATTTGGTCCAATCGACTCATCACTCCAAGTCGAACTTAGTGCTGAAAAAAAAAGTCGTATGTGTTTGCTGAATATGATAAAATTAAAAATGTTTTCAATGCTCACAAATTATGTGAGATAATTGTAACTGTAAAGGATGGCGTGAGTGGAGATAAATTATCTGGTGTTTTGCTATCCTCGTCCGGAGCAGAAAGTTACAGGAAGACTTTAGTTACAGGAGATGATGGTGTTATTAAGTTCCATTCACTTTCTCCTAGTCAGTATTATCTGCGGCCAACGATGAAAGAATATAAATTCAATCCCAACTCGAAAATAATTGATGTCAAAGATGGATACGAGTATGGTGGAAACCAAACACTATCCATACACGCCTAGCGAAGATCTTGAGGCCGTTCGCAGCAAGATACTGGAGATTCGATCATTGATGGAGAAGTTTGAGGGCGATACCGATAGCGGCGACTTCTTGAAAATCAAAACTAAAATTGAATTTGGACTTAGACGCATAACTAACATTCAGGCGGAGGAAGTCGATCAGAAGAAGGAGTCAAGCAAGCTTAGGGGTGAGCTGATGATGGTCATGGGAGAACTGCTACTGAAAGCAGAGGGCGATGACGGAGAAGGAAAGGAGGTGGAAAGCGCTGCCGACATAATCCCTGCTGGGAGTAATAGAATGGCTAAGCCTGGTATACCAATAGCTTCGGATGGGGGAACAAAAACTGGAGAGGTAAGGGAAGAAGGAAGGATGAAAAGGAGTCACGAAGAAGAGGAACGGTCTCCAGAAACTCCAGGAACGCCAGCAAGATTTTCTTTACCAGAGTTTTCCACGCCCATAGTAGAACAGGTGGTGCGGAAATTGCCGGATGTCTCCAAATGGGGAGTGAGGTTCTCCTGCGACCGCTCTGGGTCCGTCAATGCATTCTTAGAACGAGTTGAGGAGCTGAGAGTGGCTAAAGGAGTCAGCAAATCTCAGCTGTTTAGAATGGCAGCTGAGTTATTTGAAGGGACAGCCTTGGTTTGGTTTCGCACAGCTCGAGAACGCGTGGCCAGTTGGGATGAATTGTGCCGCGAATTACGGGAGGAGTTTTTGCCTCCAAACTATGATGATCTTTTGTGGGAGGAGATCCGCCACCGAACGCAAGGCAAACACGAGTCGATCGGGGCTTACGTTGCGGTAATGGATAGGCTATTTCGGCGGCTGACGGAACCGTGCTCGGAAAGACGGAAATTAAAGGTGCTCCGGAGCAACATCTCTCCTTTCTACCAGCAGCAACTTTCTATGAGAACCATAGCGTCAATGGCGGAGCTAATTAATATGGGTCGCACGTTGGAGGAAACACGAGCATCGGTGGAAGCTTTTGTGCCTCCACCTAGTCGTAGAACAACCCGGTTATTAGAACCGGACCTGGCATATGCTGAAACGGCAATATTAAGCGAGATCAACACCCCTGGTGGGGCAACACGGGGATCCTGTTGGACTTGCGGTAGTCGGGAACATTTCGCCCGAGAATGCAAAAAAGGTCGACGCTGTTATGGGTGTGGAAAGCAAGGTGTCATACGAACTAGCTGCCCAACTTGTTCTCCTACTCGAACAACACCAAAGGGGGAACAACCTGCGCCGAATCCGTCGGGAAATGGAAACCGTGCTCACTAGGCGGCGGAGAGAGCACGGGAATAAAGGTTGAATCCGCCGTCCGAGAGGGAATATTGAGTTATGCACTGGGAAGGGTACCGGATGACAACCGGCCTCATTTAAGAGTGCAAATTCTCGAACTACCATTGATGGGCCTAGTCGACTCGGGGGCGACACACTCAATCCTGGGCGGGGAAACCTGGGAGAGGCGAAAGGCTCGTGGCGTGGAAGTGAACCCAGCGGAACAAGTCTCAATAAAGATGGCCAATGGCGCTAGGGCAAAGATAGAAGGGGAAGCTTGGGTGCCCCTCACTGTCAAAGGCCACACGAAGTGGATGCCGATGCTGGTAGTGCCAGCCGTGAACCAGCCCCTTATACTGGGGGTAGACTTCTTACGGTTATATGGGATTGTGTTGAATCTTAAGAGTGAGTCGTGGAAGTTTGCCGCCACAGCTACCCTGGAGGCGCTGCAAGCGAGATCTCGGCTGACGAGGCCAGAGGAAGGGGAACTTCAGAGGCTGATAGAGGAGGAGTTCGTGCTGATGGGGGAAGGCTTTGGTTGCACTAGCGTGGTAGAACACGAGATTAAAACCAATTCTCCACCTATAAAGCAACGATACTATCCCGTTTCACCTGCCGTCCAGCAGCATATCAATGCTGAACTGGACGAAATGCTCGAGTTAGGAGTCGTTGAACCTTCCTCAAGTGCTTGGTCATCCCCGATCCTACTGGTCAAAAAGAAAGATGGGAAATACCGTTTCTGCGTTGATTTTCGAAAACTGAACAAAGTATCGGAACGAGACGCTTATCCGATCCCGTATGTATCTGCTACGCTAGATAAGCTCCGAAACGCCAAATATCTGTCGACTCTAGACATCAAGTCTGCGTATTGGCTGGTTCCGATGGCGGAGAAATCAAAACCTTACACGGCATTCACTATTCCAGGGAGGGGGCATGCCGTTTGGTCTTTATAATGCCCCTGCGACATGGCAACGATTGGTAGACCAAATACTGGGACCGGAGTTTGAGCCTTATGTATTCGTCTACCTAGATGATGTGATTGTGGTCACCCCAGAGTTTAGGACACATCTCGAGGTTTTGCGAGAAGTGCTACGCCGGTTGCGTGAAGCAGGACTTCGAGTATCTCGGGAAAAATGTGAGTTTTGTCGCCCGCAACTTAAATATCTTGGGTACGTGGTGGATGACAGAGGGCTACATGTAGATCCAGACAAAGTGGATTGTTTGCTGAACATCCCACAACCTACAAACGTGAAGAAAGTGCGGCAATTCTTGGGCATGGTATCGTGGTACCGTCGGTTTATACCGGATCACGCCACACTAACTGCTCCACTGACTGATTTGCTGCGGAAAAATCGGAAATTCGTGTGGACTGCCGAATGCGAGGAGGCCTTTCTGCGTTGCAAAACCAAGCTATCCACAGCACCAATCCTCACATGCCCTGATTTCACCAAGCCCTTCAAAGTTCAAACCGATGCTTCTGACACAGGGCTGGGGGCAGTGTTGAGTCAGGAGGATGCAGAGGGGGAGAAGGTAGTCTGCTACCTCAGCCGTAGCTTGACAAAAGCAGAGAAGAAGTACTCGACCACGGAAAAAGAATGCTTAGCGGTGTTGTGGGCAGTAGAAAAACTGCGCCCATATCTAGAAGGAACGCAGTTCAGTGTCATCACGGATCACCATTCGTTGGTCTGGTTAAACAACCTGAAAGATCCGAACGGACGGTTGGCGAGATGGGCTGTTCGACTCCAGCAGTTTGACTTTGACGTCCTGCATAGGAAGGGCAAAGAGCATCTCGTAACAGATGCCTTATCGCGGTCAGTCCCCGAGGTCGACGTAGTCCTGGCAGAGACGAACAGTGGAGATAAGTGGCTGGAAAGGATGATTTCAGATGTGGAGAGAGAGCCACAAAACTTTCCGGACTGGAGGGTGGAAAACGGACAACTGTGGAAACACCTAACGGGCAGGTACCCAGAATTAAGTGGCAATAGCTGGAAACGAGTTATACCCAAGGGTGAGCGGGGGAAAGTACTCCGACAGTGTCACGACGATCCAAAGGCGGGTCATATGGGAGCTGGCAGGACATACGATCGTGTGCTGCAAAGGTACTTTTGGCCCAAAATAAGAGCCGATATTAAACAAAATGTCGCAAAATGCCAGATCTGTCAGTCGACTAAAGTGGAACGAAGACGTCTGTATGGCCCAATGGTCTCTAGGGAAGGCCAGGCGAAGGAGCCGTGGACGATAATATCCGTTGATCTGATAGGTCCATTACCTCGTTCAACCCTAGGGAATTGCTACGTATTAACCGTCGTGGATTACTTCAGCAAGTTCCCGCTTATCTTCCCACTCCGTCAAGCACACGGAAAAGCAATCGCACGGATATTGGAGGAACAAGTATTTTTATTATTTGGAGTACCAGCGGTAGTGATCTGCGACAACGGAGTACAGTTCCGCTCCAAAGAGTTGCAAAGATTGGTCACCACGTACGGTACCAAGATTCAGTATACGGCTTATTATCACCCCCAGGCTAATCCCGCAGAACGAGTGAACCAAACTATCAAAAGGATGCTGAGATCGTACGTAGGGGATAACCATAAGTTATGGGACAAGGAAATATCAAAGATCGGCTGTGCACTGCGAACGTATACTCACGAAACAATGGAGGTGACCCCGTATTTTGTAAACTTTGGACGCGAAATGGTGACTTCGAGGGAAGACCTTCACCCAATAGAGGAAGAGGAGGTTCAAAATGATCCAAGGTTACGAGAGAGCTTGATGGTCAAAATGCAGGAGGAAGTTAAGGAACGCATGAGAAAGGCGGCGGAGCAAAGCTCACAAAGATACAACCTTCGGAAGCGGACTCCACCATTCCAGGTGAACGATATGGTTTGGAGACGAAACTTCGCTCAGTCGGATGCCGCGAACTATTTTTCCGCGAAGCTAGCACCGGAATATTTAGGACCTTTCAGAATCCAAAGGAAGGAGTCAGCGTCTACCTATCGGCTCGTTACTCAAGAAGGAGATGAAGCGGGTCTATGGCACGCTAAGGATCTGAAAC
This sequence comes from Odontomyia ornata, assembly GCA_963969285.1. Lineage (NCBI taxonomy): Eukaryota > Metazoa > Arthropoda > Insecta > Diptera > Stratiomyidae > Odontomyia > Odontomyia ornata. The sequence continues at coordinate 279,906,630 of OZ017740.1, forward strand.
CTTACGTAGCATAGCGCGTCTAAGTCGGGCTCGTATCTGATAGCGACGGAAAAGTGGAAGTTCGGGTTGGTAGTAAGGTACCCAGATAAGATTAAATTAAGAATTAAATGGACATCACAATAACAGACATGGAAAAGTAAATGAAAGAGTTACCTTTGAAGAGGGATCGACGGTAAACTACTTAAGTCCTCCTGAAGTTGCGTTTTTTTTTTGTTGTATCGTGGCGGTACGGTTCGCAGTTGTTTTGGGTGTACGCCTCCAGTTGTTTGGTCGGTTGCTAAAAGAGAGTAGAATCGGATTATTGCACCTGTGTTTTCTCGTGATCGGGAGGTCGAACAGGGTAATCGAGGTAACTTGGATGGGAATTTTCCTTCAATTGACTTAGGGTTTAGAGATAGGCTGGATTAATGGAGTAAAATGTCAGAGGTCATTAGAGTAAATTTTCATAGTAGGAGTTAATACCCTAACAAAGGAAAAAAAAGGTACTTACCAGAGTTCGAGGATGTTTCTCTTTTCATATTTTTCCTCTTTCTTTATTATATTTCTGACGAGCCACTTCCATCACGACTTCTGAATTCGCGTGTCGTAGATGATGGGGCTAAAATCAAGAGAGTGAGAATAGATTAGCTTTGGACTTAAGTCTGTTACATGCATTGAAATATGAAATAGTAGAATAAGGGTCTAGGGAAGTTGTTAGGGGTAGGAATAATAGCTTAGAATAGCTGAGTCGCGTAGCATGGTGGTGGATATTAGCAGGGAAGCAAACGCGGGTTTCAGAGAGTTAGAAAATAAGCAAAAAACTAGTTGAATAGGATCTATAACACAATTAGGTCAAGTGGAACAATTTCCTTTTTCCCCTCCTAGAATAGTGTAGTGAGTTTAGTAGCAGTTAGGTTTTTTTAGTGGTATTTCCAATAGTCGGTCGCTATTTTCAGTAGCCTCAATCATTTTCTTTGCGTAGAATTGCGAGGCATACATCTACCCTACGCATATTGTCGGTAGGGTGACTGATCCGACTCGCAACACCACGCTTTGCGGTCGACGCGTGTAGTAATCGAACATTAGGGTTGTTAGATAATACTCGTAGTGATGCGCGAAAACACCCCAAAACTCGGGAATTCATTGGTTGCTTGCTAAGGTATACGGTTAGAATGGTTGGAAGAATAACGTAGTTCATAGTTCTCTAGCAGTTAGGTATTTTAACTTTGAGTAGATTAAGAAGAATCGGGGCAAGTAAGGTTGAACTTGTCTCTTCTCAAACGGCTAACTAAACCCCAAGCAGGGAAGATAATGTATTAGAAAAGTGGATTTCGGCGAAACCTACTTCATTTCCATTTGCATATTTCTCCTCCCCGTCTTATTCTTTCTCGTTTTTCTCCTCACTGTTTTTTCCTTCCGAGATTGGCGTGAGGTTAGGATAGCTAAAAGGGGAAAAAAACACATCAGAGTCAGGGAATTATTGTGAACACTGAAATAAGGGGTGTAGACTACGAACCCAGAAGAAGGTAGTGAGTAAATAGGACGATGCGGAATGAAGTAGGGACTAAGGCAGGACTTTGAGCGAATTTCAGGGAAATTCACTTAACGGAGGGGGGAATTGTCACGGGAAGGATTTGCACCTTGTTGTTTATTTCTTTTCTCAGCGGTTGTTAAAATACCACCCGAGCCAAGGTTAATATTAAAAAATAGAAATGTTAAAATAATAAAATAAAAATGTCAAAAAGATTAAAATAAAAATGTAAAGTAAAAGAAAAATAGGCAAAAAAGAAAAAAAAACGAAATGTGAAAAGAAAAGTAAAATAAAAATGTAACGTAAAAATAGGGAAAAACGAAATGCTAAAATAATAGAATAAAAATATTGAAAGTTTAGAATGTAAATGTAAAGTGAAGGAAAAATGGGCAAAAAAAATGAAATGTGAAAAGATTAAAGTAAAAATGTAACGTAAAAATAGGGAAAAACGAAATGTTAAAATGATAGAATAAAAGATTAAAAGTTTAGAATATAAATGTAAAGTAAAAGAAAAATAGGCAAGAAAACGAAATGTGAAAAGATTAAAGTAAAAAAAAAAATGTAACGTAAAAATAGGGACAAACGAAATGTTTAAATTATAGAATAAAAATATTAAAAGTTTAGAATGTAAATGTAAAGAAAATGGAAAAAATAGACCTAATGTCTGGCGTGAATGCATTTTGTGTAAGCAAAGCGGGTGATTATAACATAATAATACAAAGTCGTCATACATATGATGAACGGCTGCCAAAAAGCTTCTCTACATCAGATTCGAATCCTGTAATGATTCAAGCCGTCGCCCATAAAACTGGGATGCGTGTTTTGTCGGCAGAACGTAGTGCCGAACTATTTAAAATGCAAATTGAAGGAAAGAATGGCAAGGAACAAGTCACTCTAACGCTGGAACCTAACAAAGTAGATGGCTTTTATTCTTACAGATTCGATACTTACCTTCAAACTGATGAGATAATTACAGTAAAGCCACAAAGCAATATCATGCTTTTTAATCCAGAATCGAAAGAAATTACAGGAGGCAAAGATGGCATTGTTATCGCTGTAAGCTTCGTTGCAACCCAAGGTCTTATAATCGAAGGTAGCATTAAACCTCTAATAGAAGGAGCAAAAATAACATTAAATTTCCCCAACAACCCCGACTTGAAATCGCTTGAAACCACTTCAACGACTGCTGGAACATTTAAATTTGGTCCAATCGACTCATCACTCCAAGTCGAACTTAGTGCTGAAAAAAAAAGTCGTATGTGTTTGCTGAATATGATAAAATTAAAAATGTTTTCAATGCTCACAAATTATGTGAGATAATTGTAACTGTAAAGGATGGCGTGAGTGGAGATAAATTATCTGGTGTTTTGCTATCCTCGTCCGGAGCAGAAAGTTACAGGAAGACTTTAGTTACAGGAGATGATGGTGTTATTAAGTTCCATTCACTTTCTCCTAGTCAGTATTATCTGCGGCCAACGATGAAAGAATATAAATTCAATCCCAACTCGAAAATAATTGATGTCAAAGATGGTGAAACTGTCAATATGGAACTGAGTGGAGAACGAGTTGCTTATTCTGTTTTTGGAACAATAACATCATTGAATGGCGACCCTTTCCCTAACGTCGTTGTTGAAGCAATTTCCAATGAAGAATGCCTTCATCACCAGGAAGAATCGACAAGTGCAGCAAACGGTCAATATCGAATACGAGCATTGAAACCAGGGTGTACATATACGGTACGTACAAAACAAGGAGATGTCAATGCCAACGTTGAACGCTCTATTCCAACGCATCGTCAAGTCGCTATTGCAAAGGAGGATGTTCAAAATATTAATCTCATTGCCATCAGCCCATATGGATTTGTTGATGTGAGAGTTCGTGTCACGGCATCTTCTAACGACTATTACAAAACACACCTTAGAAATGTATCGGAAGTACAACCGCCAGAGACCTCAATCGTTGTGGCGTTCTGTTCTATGTTGCCGCGCCACGAAATTCACTTTCACTTTGGTTCACTTTGGTTCCGATCACCGACGAATTCAATCACATAGGAAAGAGGACGCGACCACGATTGCTAGTGTTTTTCCCAAACTCAAACATTTGGCACAATGTAAATAAACACGAAATTGACAGAGTGTCAGTCACTTTGACATTCTACACCTGTTGGATGAGTGTACTAAAAAAGGGAAATTTAGATTTCAATTGCCCGATGCACCCCAGTTGGGGGATCTGGATTGAACATCGAATCGCCCAGGGATGAAGTTAACGGCTCGCCGGTTGAAACCGAGCCGATGAAAAACCCAATAAGGAAGAACGGGTCTCTTTTTTTCTGGCGGGTTCGAGGCGACAACGTGGGCTAAGCGAGGATAGCGTTGTGGAACTGAGAAAAATCAATCGAAAAAAAGGAATTGCGACGAGGGAAAATTCAACAGTGGAGAGAAATATCAGCGAGACAACTAAGAAAGATGGGCGACTTCAGGCGATAATAAGCGCGCCGGCAGAATATTGCAGGCAGAGTACTTCGGGGGGCCCCCGCTTAGGTAGAGTAAGTGGAATTTGTACTTTTAAATACATTATATTTTTAGCACTTTATTTGCATTTCGCAGTTAAATATATGTTAGTGAAATAGTGGAATATATTTTTTTTTGAGCTTCATTCGCATTTCGCATTCAAGTAGTGAAATAGTGGAAGTTTTTGTGTGCGTGTTGCAGGAAGAGCGGGTTTGCCGCGCATTTTAATTGTACACCTGGCTCGGGTGTGTCCACAGGTAAATTTCCTTGCTGGGTTTTTCAGGAATCTCTGTAGCGGAAGTGTTCCTTTTTTTTTTAGTTTCTTTTGCTCGGTGTGAGTTACGTCTGAAAATCTGTGCCCGGCAAGTGTGCAACTGATCGCCCGGTGATAATAATCTGCCCCTGTTAGGGAAGCGCTTAAAGAGCGTTAGTCCGAGTTGTGTGAGGGGTGTTCGGCGGCCGCGTTCTCGCTTGGCGGCTTTTTAGGACCAGGGGATAAGCGAGTGGCGCCACCTACGACCGTCTTCGACGGCTAGCCGGGTCCGAGGTCCTGAGCCGAAGGAACTCCCACGCGGAGGGTAACTGGAGGTAAGAAACCCCTGAGTATATGAACGTAGAAAATACTATCATAAAGAGAGAGGTGGCGATCGTCTCATGCAATTGCTATTAAAAAGGCATTCAACGGATTCGCTGGGAAAACCGCTCAGCGATATAATCGCGATCTAGAGAGGCACACCCGTCTCTCAGACAAGGGAGGAAAACCCATCCTCTAGCCACCGAGGCTGATGAGGAGGAAAACCCACACCCTCAAGTCAATGAAAAGGAAACACCCGTCTTCACGTTTTTACGTGTTGTGCCTTTACTATCTTTTTGGGAAAAAAATACGAACAACGCGAAACTAATTGAGACGATCACTTTCCTCCACTCACCTTGTGCACGCACTTTAACCTACGCTACCTCACACAATACTCAGTGAAAACACTCACCAACTTTTTAATTTGTCGCCAAATTGTCCACTAATTCACTTCAACTCTTCAACTAATCAACTCTTTAATTAAACTAACTTTTCCGACAACCACTTCCAAACGCTTCTAAGACTCAACTAATAATTCCCAATCGCATTACCATGCAACCCGCAATATCGAGTCTCATTCCTCCGGGAACCACATTTCCTCAGATATGCCAACGCAGATGTTTATAACGTAAACAACTGTAATGAATCTTGTGACGCCGCTGGCGACTCACTAACACACCTTGCCACCAAGTGGCTTGGCATCTCATGTCGGTTGTGACGGTTGCATATCCCACGTCAATTTTGTCGTGGGATGTCAAAACGAAAAGTTGACAGCCACATGTCGGCAGAGTGTGGTTGTGAGTCGCGCGGTTGCTATTTACTCATATTGCGAAAATCTGTGAACTTAAGTTACGCAGCGATTTAGTGAAGCAGCCACCCCAGAAACAGGAAGTTTGTACACGGACACAAAGTCGCCATCGTCGCAAGCTGCATGTATGTGAAGTAGTGGCCGCCACCCAGGAGGATGTCCCGGTGAAATTAGTGGTTGACGAGATTGGAAACGAGAAGCCAGATGATTTGAAGCTGCCTGTAGTCAATAGGTTTCGGACACGAACAAGACGACGGTTAAATCTCTAAAGGAAAACACAGGAAAGAATGAAGAAAAATCGCCGCATAAACTAGGGGAATTAATGCAGCGCAGCATATGGCTGAAATAATTAATTTATTGAAGCAGTCGGAAACCTTCAAACAATACCAGGTAGTTAGATGTGACAACATTTGATACAAGTGGCGTAAACATAATTTCGGAGAGAAAATCGTCTGAAATGATTGGACCATTCAAAATTTTGCGAGATTCGAATAATTAATTTTAAATTGGGTCCCTGCAACTACAATCTTCAGTCTAATATTCAAAGGTGCGGAAACTGCAACTACAAAAATTATATCCTCATCGAAATTTCTGCCGCCGCACCTATTGTTGGAAGAAAATACAACTTTGGGCGATAAATGTCTATTAATGAAGGTATTATACTGTTATGCCGAAGGCTTAGCTACGACAACAAAAGAAATTTGGGGAAACGCGGCCGTGAAAATGTTAATGTAGGATGATTTCCATCCTGGAATTTACTTTCATATATTTCTTCTCTGTCATTGCTTTAATTGCTCAATTTATTTCCATATTTTGTTTGGGTTTCTTTGCACACCGATTCCGTGATATGTGTTCACCTGAATTAATGATCATGTTGTTCAGTGCGTGCTATTTATTCTATTAAGCTCCTTTTGTACAAAATAATAACCGGCACTGAATGCATCAGCACAAAAGTGCATTGATTTGACATTTCTCTGCAATATTAAAGGAAACATTCGAGGGCAGAATGCTTGCTTACAATGAGGATAACGCCTTTAAAAGTACGCTTATTAGAGTAATTGAGCTTATTATTAGATGTAAAAGTGTTGTGTATTAAGGTTAAGTGTGCACTGTAAGATTAAGTTATTTATGCATAAAAAACTGTGTCAATCTCTTACAATTTGGAGAGATAGAAACAGCATATGTCTGTCCGGGTCGTTCTCGCAGATGAAACAGTGCAACCTAGTCTGTTTAGCGAAAAATAATTTCCCAACTGTATTGGTGGCTTGGCAATACAATTGAAACTAATTAAGTCAATATTTAAGATGGATTTGATTTGTGCCTACTAATATAAATATATTCCATAACCAATAAGAAGTCTGCATTCCATAACAAGACTAGCATTTACATTCATTTAACCTGCATAATTTGCTCGCCTATTATTCAAAATATATGATTACAACTATGTGGATAATTTTTATTTTATCGCTTTGCATCGAACATATCCTGAATAATCTTTCACACTCTATTGGAGCCAATGCCATCATTACATTTGGTTTGAGGGACATAGCAAATTAATTGTCGATGATTTTTGTTTTGTTTTCGTATCTTCTACCCTCGAGCTAGTCTAGGTACAGATTGATCCAATAAGTGAGAAGGAATTAACGAAAATACCCTTTTGCCTTTAAAGGAAATCCATGAAAATTTCTATAAATTATGTACATCAAACATACCGATCAAACAGAATAGTGAATTCAAATTTGTATAACAAGACAAATCCCCATAGTAGGTAATCATTAACAGTTAGGTTTAGGAAGTAGTTAAAATTGTTGAATACATATTTGATATTCTAAACTAGATGCACTTACCCGAAATCATATTCGTAATTTCATCTAAAGAATAATTAGCGCTGAGAAAATAAGAAACCTTCGTAAAAATCTAAGCTTGCTAACATTCTTTTAAGTAATAAACGCTGCTGCTGTCTTTTTCATGGAAATGAATAGAAAACAAAAATCTAACAACTCAAAATCAAATGTGAACAAAACGACTTTTCCTTACGAACTTGATAAAATCCAAAGACTTTTAAAATGTTTTCGCTGCTTGATTCCAGCAACTGAATGTACTAATGCTATATACCCTAATCAAGTAAAATTAATCTGAGTTATGTAATTAAGATTCAAATCGTATGGATTAAGAAAGGAAATATTAAAACATATTTATATTTATGAATAAACAATTATATAACATGAATTGCTAATTAAAACACGACTTTCCTTCCCAGTAGTTCTGCATTTCAGCGGGAAATGAGGTGCAGGGTAAGTATGCCGTCGCGAGGGTAGGGTTTGAGAAAATCCGCTGAAGTCGGTTTCGCGTTGCGCGCGGTACCTTTGTTGTTTTGCCGTTTTATTAGAGTAGCTTTCGTCGGGATGAGTTAACGTAGTATACTTTTCGGTACCGCTTCGGAAATTCGGGAACGCGAAATAAAAATTAGATTTTGTACTTTTGACTGGTTAATGAAGAAATACGGAGTAACGTAGAATAGGTTTCTTCTCCGTATGGTTTTGTTTTTGTAACGCGTTTGAAAACAGGCGTGTACAGGTGGCTGGATATTGTAAATGAGCGTAACCCATTCGGAGACCCGCGACCGAAATCCTCTCCGATCTAGCTGGCCGACAAGCAGCCACCGCGTGAATGGGTTACGGTGCACGGATTGGTTGACCAGTTGGTACCATCCATTGGCACTACTCAGACTTAACGTCTAGAACCGATGAGAGGTCGGTTCCGCGTTCGCAAGAAATTTTAAAATCATTACACAACAAATGCGCGACTCTCATGCGTTTACAAGTTAAGCCATTCTCATGCATTTAGAACATAAACAATCGATACATAACTCTCATGCATTTATAAGATAAACAATTCTTATGCGTTTTTAGCACAAACAACTCATGCCTTTTTAAAATAAACATCTCTCATGCATTTACGGATGGAAACCCATCATAGCATTCTAAACTCTTGTGTTTCAAGCAAAACTTCATTCGCACAAAACATGTTAGAAGCGATACATTTCGGTGTCGGCATTGCTTTGATTTTACACTTACATCGCCATTACAATATTTACACTGTTAATGTCCCGAAAACAAGGGAAAAGTTTAGTATCGAATAAACAACATTGATTTCAAGCACAGATCTGTTATCTATTTTTTTTTGAAAATGTACTAATATCTTTTACGGTTTCTAAACAATCAAATTAATGTCCACTAAAAGCGCGTTTCCTTTTCCGCTCTGATTTATTTCCTTTTTGATTATAAAAAGCCAGGATTGAAAGACTAGCATTCGAATATGTACTGATGAAATATGTCCGAAATACACGTAAACAGAACATATATGGTGGGATTACATATTTCGAAATGTCAGATGTTCGGGAGAGGCCAATGTTATACACAGCAGTTGTTCAAGGTTACTCGCGCGGTGAGAGCGTAAGAGGGAAAAATACCGTTCGATGCGCGCACCAAAATATAGTCATAGAATGAAAGCAAGCGATTAATCGGTTTGAAATTTTGTACAGACATTTTTGAGATGGTAATTTATCGAAATAAGCAAAACCGAAAATTAAAAAATTTGAACAGTAGAATAACCCCCTAAATCGGTTGGAGCCAAGGCTACATTGTAGATTCTCTACTTTTTTTGGTGATTCCTTGTGTTCCCATAGAAGCCTTCTTGCATGCCTCTACTCCGTTCTAGTATTATCAATCGGAGTGCGCACTTCATATTTTAAACGACATCTTAATGTTTCGAAGAGGCTTTCGAAGGTCTATTAAGAGGCAACACGGAAACGAGACCACAGAGGTAACTATTCTGTGTGTAATGAGAAGATATCGTATTTAACATCATTGAAACACTACGCCTCGATTTAAATGGAACTTCATGCTGGCCTTTCTTCATGGCTAGAGATACGAATTTTTTTCTTGACCTCTTCCATACGTCCCGTAGATTTCCTTTTTTTTTTGATTTTATTGTAGAATCATAAATCTTTCTCCACTTTCCACTGCAAAGGTAAAGAGTTCAGAACAATAAACAAGGCACAATTCCGCACAATTTTAAAAATACCTTCAGTAACACTAACCCATACATACCTGTCATCTGACGAACAGTGCTTAATTTAGGCTCCGTGCTTATCGAATTATTTTTACTTTAGATGCGCAAGCTTGCATTCCCGTGTTGATTTTCCGCTTCGTATGGATCATTGCGTTTTGGTTGTGCTGCCGTTTTACTGTTCCTTTTTGCGCGTTTAGTAGCAAAAGTGAATTATTGATTTAGATGTTCAGTTTGTTTTTGTTTTGATTCGTTGAAATCAGAAATTGCATTCTGAAGTGCTTAGTGCTATCTTCCAGTGACTGCAAGCTATTTTGTTTTGTATCTGCAAACGTAGAGCTTGAATATGCCAGAACTTTGTGGCTCTGTTCTCCGCCCGTGTGAACTGATAACTTGTGAGTTACTTTTGCAACACTCGCGGTTGTTGTTGTGCTAATGCTCTACTTTCTTTTTATAGTTTATGTTGGTTCAGCAGTGACACGACTTTCCTTACTTCTTTGAGTGTTAGTGGTTGTTAATAAACTTAATATTAAGAGACAAAGAAGAGTGACTGAAGAAAAATATCCCACAAATACTTAACGAGTCTATTCCTAATAACATCATAACTCTGACTAAAACTAATGTTAAATGGATCCTTAGCGATAGCAACGCTCTGCTGTCTATCTGGTGAAGTAGCAAACTTAATCAGCTGTCACCTTGTTTGAAATCGCTGTCGCTACAATACTCCCCTCGAAGTAACGTCGTTACGTACATCGACTGTTAAACATTGCATTTAACTTTTCTGCTGTATGTTCACAGATGCTTTGCAACTTCGGTATTTGTATTCGAGTCTATATCATTTTCGATAAACGCTGGTTTTAATCGTTCGGTTGATACGGCTGTTTCCTTTTCTCCAAATTTAACCTTGAATACATGATCTGAAATTCGTTCAACTATTCGATGCGGTCCGGTGTAAGGCGCTGTTAATGGTCTTTTAACTGCATCTTGTCGAAGAAAAACGTATACAAATCTTAGTATGCAAATGCACGATACCGACGGTGATGTGATGCTGGCACGAACCGTAGTTGTTGTATATCAACTCGAAATTTTTCAAGGAAGACAATCGGGTCGTTTGACATCTCTGGTTCATAGAATAATTCCCCCGGAAAACGATGGGCTTTGCCATACACCATTTCCGCAGCTAAATAATTGATGTACTCCTTGTAAGCTACTCGCAAACCTAGCAGCACCATTGGTAAAGTTTCCACCAATCTAGACGTTTCATGGCACATTAGGGCTGCTTTGAGTGACTTATGCCACCGCTCGGTCATACCATTAGAGGCTGGGTAATACGCCGTTGTGCGGGTTTGGTGCACGCATTAATTGGCTCAAAGCACGGAAGATCACCGATTCAAATTATGATCCACGGTCCGTTGTGATAACTTTCGGTGCAACAAAACGGCAAATCCAGTGCGTGTAAACGGCTGTGATGACATTGTCCACTGATATTTCAGAAACAGGGTAACAAGATACCGTTGATTTTGACATGGTTACAGAAGTCCCATTATGTCCAAGTGAATAAGTTCGAATCGACCATTTGTATCTGCGAATTGAAGAAAAGGATTTGATACGTGTCGGCTAATCGTTGCACGTTGGCATTGTTGACAAATTTTGGACGAGTGGCGAATGTTTTAAGCGATGCTTGACCAAAAATATTTTTGGTGTGCTAGTTTTGCTGTTGCTCGTCCACTTGGATGCGACAATCGATGAATCGATTCAAAAACTTGTTTCCTTAGAGTTGCCGGAATGTGGAAGCATCAAAGTAAATCGAAGTCTTATGTACGTAAATTAATTTTTTGAAAATTTAACGATGTCGGTGTTGTCAACAATTCTCAAAGTTCTAAATGCTTTCTTTGTTCATCTTCCAATAATTTAGGCTCCAAAAAATCGATGACGGGTTTCTCGCCGATTGCGTTTAATCTTGACAACGAATCCGCAACGGTGTTGTCATCACTTTTCACGTGAACAATTTCGGTGGTGAATTGCGCGATGACTTTGCCTTGGCGATGCTCAGTCTGATCGTTGACAGAAGACAAAAATCAAAGGCCTGTGATCTGTGCGCGAAACAAAATACATATCTACCTTCGACCATTTGACAGACGTACTTAATTGCTTCGTAAATAGCAAGCAATTTGCGGTAATATGCACTGAAGTTGTTCTGTGGTGCCGTTAATTTCCTTGAGAAGAATCCAAAGGGTTGGCGACATCCTTCTTCGACTTATTCTTAAATGGCTCCAATTGCCTTGTCCGAAGCATCTGTTGTCAGATTTAACACAGCATTATCTTTTGGGTGCGCTAGAAGAGCAGCGTTTTGTAAAATGTTCTTCCTTTTTTCAAACGCTATTTCAGACTCTTTGTTCTATTGAACTGGTCGCTTGTCATTCTTTCGACAGTATCTTATATATTCAAGTGAATTAAGGTTTGTGCTACATTCGCTATAAATCTGCGGTAGAAGTTGAGCATTCTTAGATATTGCCGAAGCGCAAGTAAATTTATAGGTTTGTGTATGTCAACGATGACTTTCACTTCATCCGGTAGGGGTTTTATTCTAGTTGTTGATATGACATATGCCAAAGACTTATTGAGATTGAGACGTAGTCCGTAGGCATTGAATACTTCTTGTTTAATATTTTGATGTTCCAACATATTTGTCGAAGCAATCAGAGTATCATCCAGGTACGCGAAAACATTATCTAAAGCGGTATCTAAAAACCTTGGAAATGATTGTGCCGCATGTCGTATTACGCACGGCATTACGCAGAACTCAGATAATCCGAACGGTGTTATTACGGCTGTTTTTTTCGATGACTTCGGGTTCTAGTGATATCCAATCGGCTAAAAATTGTTTTTTAATGGAGCTGTATTGATACATCCTGAATGTTTTTTTATTGGATACCGATCAGGGCATGTGAAAGCGTTGAGGCGCCTGTAATCTCCGCACGCTCTCTGTCCCCCAGATTTTTTAGTACTAGATGTAATGGGCTGAACCATGCGCTTTTCGAGGGGCGGCATATCCCTTTTGAAATCATAAAATCGAATTCGGTTTTCGCTTCTGCATATTTGTCGGCATGGAGTCACCTCGCTTTTTCGGCAACAAGTGGTCCATCAGTGATGATGTGGTGCAGTACTAAATGAAACTCACTGACGCGGTGAGTGTTGGGAATTCTCTCAGAAGGTTTTGAATTATTTCGTTTTTCTCTATGGATAAACATACCTTATCTGAAGTCGTGGTCGCTGCCGTCGTATACAACCGTGTCATTCCATCGATAATTCTTTAATTTTTAATGTCAATTAAAAGATTATAGTGTCTTAAAAAGTCCACACCAAGAATCGGATGCGCAACATCAGCGATTCTAAAAAAACCAAAACGTAAACCGAAATTCACTTTTAGGAGTTTTTTCCATACGTTTTAATCGCTGAGCCATTTGCAGCGTAGAGTTTTAAGTTGTTTTCGGCTGTTAGTTTTTGTGCTGACGTAGGCGGTACAATGGATATGTCGCCACCAGTATCGATTAGGAAAAGTATTCCCGAATTTTTCAGCACGCACTAATAGTCTATGTGAACTGTTCTCTTCGCCATTGCCCGCACTTGTCAATGGCGACGTATTTAGTTTTCCGAATTATTTGTACAGGAGCACGGTTTACGACACTTATGCGCTTTTTTGCCGAATCGCGCATGAAAATAACACTGACTGCGATTTCACGATTCTGACTATGAGGGTAATTTCGGCCTATTCCTACTCGGATTTAAAAAGCCATTTGATTGAGCAATCGCTTTTTCTAATTGACTTAGTCTTGTTTCCATTAAATTTGCTGGTTCCATTTTTTCGAAAGCTGCAATTTGTGGCCACGAATTAAATTTTGCAATTATTCTGTTCACCATTTCCGTTCGGCAATCAATTTCTACTTGTGCAGTGAAAATGGCGCGCACTCGAGCTGGTAATCGCTGAAGCCATAAGGTCCGCAAAACGTCGTCTGTTATTGGCTTGTAGCAAAGGATTTCATTTCTCTATAAATTTGGGATGGCTTTTTGTCACCTAGCTCAATTATTTCTGTCAGAACGCGTGACAATAACTTCTCCTTTGATTCCGAGAAGTGGGAAATCAATTGCTGTTTTAATCAGTCGTAATTACATCTGTCGGACGATGGATTTTCTATAATATACGCCACCTAATCTAATATTTGACATTCTAATGATGCTTTGACTAGGTTGAATTTCGTTTTATAGGATGTTACGTGGTTGATTTGGAACCACGCCTCTATTTGCTTAAACCAAAGCGTCGGTCGATTCGTCCAAAATGGTAGTAATTTCACATTTATTATGGCTTGATCATTCGCGATCCAGTCTTGAGATTTGGAACAAATGGGTTCTGCGAGTCGTTAAGTGATTCTCCACTGATCGTTTTTTGTATAATTGTCGAATTATTTTGCGTTGCTGTTTCACTAAGGGTCACCAATGTTGTGTTGGTTGTTGATAAACTAAATATCAAGGGACAAAGAAAAGTGATTGAAGAAAAACACCACACAGATACTTCACGAGTCTATTCCTAATAATATTTTAACAATGACTGACTAAAACTAATGTTAAATGGATCCTTAGCGATACCAACGCTCTTCTGTCCATGTGGCGAAGCAACGGACTTATCAGCTGTCACCTTGTTTCAAATTGTTCTCGCTACATCTTACCGTGTTGAGTGCCATCTTTATGTCAATTTGACACACTTTTAGTGCTCAAACTAAATTCTTTTTGTTATTCAGTTTCAGTGAAGCCCAAACCTCTTATAAATTCAAAACTTTAATTGTAATAGGAAAATTTTGTATTGCAACTAGCCTATATTGATCTCTATAGTGACTGATATTTTTATTTGAAAATTATCACTTTGTCTGATTGCGTGGCAAAATCTGGTTCGGACAAGTTTAATAAATCGCCTCTTGTGCCGTTCTTTGGCTTCTGTGGACTACATTTTTACGCTAAATGTGCTGATTTGACTCGACTGCTGATCTGATAATGCGCAGCGGAAATGGTATATATTGGTACTGTTCTTCTTGCCGTCAGTACTCGATTTCAGTATACGTATCTCGATTACGTGCAACAAAAAACACAATCGAAGGAATTTCAAAATCTTTTACTAGTGAGAGAAATGCTTGACGCTGCCCATGTAGAAATAAGTTCTTTGGTAAAGACTGTAGACGCTGCTCAAGTTTTGGCGTCACCAAAAGCATCAGACATCATAAACCATCTGGAGTCTGAAAGTGAACAGCCTGTAAACTCCGACACAGCAGTTTTCACTAACTGTCCGCCAAACTTAAATGATGGTTCCTTGAGTTCTCCGAGACAACACGCTAAAACTAGAAGCAAGAAAGTCGGTATTCGTAGTCCGTAGGAGTTATCTGCTCAAAGACCTGAAGCAGTTGTCAACTCCCCGGCTACACCTGAGTGGCGGCGGGAATCATAACGCAAGCTGATCTATAGTGCTGCATGGTTCCGTTGTTTCGTCAGATATTCCCGATTTGCCAGAACTTTGTACTATGTCTCCACTCGTTCAAGTGTTTGTCTTTCGATTCGCATATCACACGACAGCTGAAACAATCAGGAATTACGTAATTGCCAAACTTGCTTGTAAGCCTCCATTATTATTGTGTAAATTTCATGTTTTTATATCAGAAAATTAAATTCAATTGTCAATATCTCCAGAGTCTGTCAATATATTGATATTCCGTTCCAAACCATTTCAGTCCCATATGTTTTCTATCATATACCACCCTACACTAATGACGGGAATTGGAACATGTGTCGATAAGTTATGTCGCGAAATCCGCGCAAAAGTAGGAAATTATACAAAAAATGTCCATTGGTATTGTTCGATTACAATGCTCTGCATACGGAACCTGATGGAAAGCAGACATAATACTTTGGCGAAAACATAACTCTTATATCCATATATATACATATATATATATATATATATATATATATATATATATATATATATATATATATATATATATATATATTGTTGCTTGAACGATGAATGGTTTTGAGCTACCTTGTGTATTTCCTTGAAATATTAGAAAGTAGGATTTCCTCTACTTCTAATATTGGAGTTAATTATTTCTTTGTATAATGAAAGACAAGAGAGCAGGATTCTCTACTTCTTGACTTCACGAGCTGCTAATTAAACTCTTTCGCTTACTTAACAACTCTGATCTTTATTTTGCATAACAAGAGCTTAAATACTAATTACAGTTACTAGATACATATTTCATGATCAAAGTGCAATGAATATAGGTCAAGATGCATATTTCATAATTTAAAATTAACTAAATTGAATCTTTATGAACTTGAGAGTTTATTTGAATTTAATTTTTGTTTTCCAAAAAATGATGATCTTAGACATACTGCCGCCTGTTGAAGTATTATACTTCAAAAGAATATTGTTGATCGTGAGATAATCTTCGTGGGGCTGGAACTGGTTTTTGGATGAGTCTAGGATTTCGTGTAGGCCTTAGACGCGTGTAAAGATACCAACTAGCAAGGGATCCTAGTTGCTGCAATTCAGATTGTTTGGTTGATAGTTCGTCCATCGTTTGGGTTAACTTGTCGATGTCCACAGTAGATCGGGTTATCCAAGGATGGTGAAACGATTGTGATGACTCGGTGAATTTGGTTAAATCTGTAATAGATATATTAATAACCGGGTGAAAAGAAACATTTAACGAGGTTTGTTGAGTGTTAAATGCTCGGAGACTCAGCTCGTCATCCTTCAATGTACAGCCCGGTTGCATTTTAAGGATTCCTGTGCGCGGTAGGTGATGCTGGAAAACTTGGTTGTTGCACACAAACGTGAAGTCGTATGACTTGTGTAGCGAAAAAAGCCACTGATTTGGTGAATTCAATTGCTGCCAGAGTTTCCGTCGATGGTCCTGACTGAAGATACAACTGGGTGCAAGTCTATTTTTTGAGATCAGCTCTATCATGCAGTCAACGTTTGTGTCACTTTTGTGCACTATGGGTCGATGTTCGCTGCATATGAAAGAGTTGATTTCTGGAGTTTGGCATTGCATGGATTCAGTCACCATCATCGGGTAGAACTGATCCTTGAAAACGTTCACCATTATTAGGTCGGGTGCAGATGCTAACGATAGGAAAGTGTTGTTGATCATGGTTGGTAACGGCAATGATCGAAGAACATGAAACCTTGTTGGGAGCAATAGTGGGAGCGTTAAGGCAAATATTAGATAATCCCCTTCCTTAGCATACTGTAATTTGACTATTTGGTAGATGCGTGACACTCTGATAGGGTTCCCAAAAGCTGGCAGTTCCAGATCTTGAGGTAAGTTATCCTTGATGTATGCGATCTGTGATTTGATTTGTTGAGGTGATATGACATTGGGATTTACAGACTCATGGTGGGCGTCGATAATTTCTTCTATCAAAGACTGTTGCATTTCTTGGCATTCAGTTATTAATGACAAAACGAGCACTGACAGGGTGTTAAATGCTTCAATTGTTTTCTGTTGTTTGACTTCCGAATTGAAGTTCTTCATGTTTTCGTATATATAAATCAAATGCCTTTTGAATCTCTTTCGTCGGGTTTGCTCTTTCCAATTCACACTTTGCGATAACATTGATCGTCGCATCTAAAATTGATGTATGTTTCTTGACCAGTTCATTAAGATGATTTTCGTTGGCTTTGACTTCAGAGATAGTCTCACTCATTGTAGCGGCATATTCGTTGTCCAAAACCCCAAAAAGCTTGTTTGCTAAGGATCCGACTATATCAAAGGGGGATCTTTTTTGCCTTAATTTAGTAGATTCTTGTAAAATGATGTTGTCCTGATTTAACCGCTGCAGTAGATGCCGATATTGCGTTACAATTGCTTCATGATACGTGTTGTTTGTGATCGCGTCTTTTAACCTATCTAATTGCTTTATGCCAGCTTCAATAGTTTTGAATGTTTCCCAATATCCGTTTGAATCATAAAAGACTATGAGCTTCCAGGTGCTTGGCGATATTCTTCCGTTCCCGATGTTCTCAATATAAATGCCAATATTATTTTCCACCTCAATTATTTCAATTGGTGGCTTGTCTGTGGATGTCATATGGGGAGTGATTAGCGGTAAAACTAGTAACGTAAGTAGACATGTTTTAAGTGAGTTCAGCCTCGTGGGAGAGCCCTTACGCTTTCTGGAATTCTGCTCTACGGCAGTGGTTGTCTCTATTGGTTTGGCAGCTGCTTCTACAGTCTCATCCGGATCGATAGGTAGTGGAGCTAATTGATGAATGGATCGTCGTATGATTCCAGTACTGGTCCGAATATCAGCAACGCGTACGCGTCCGTCGGGGCCTTGGATGATTTCGACTATTCGTCCTAATTTCCATTTGAAAGGCGGCAAATTGTCTTCCTTAATGGTAACCAGAGTCCCAATTTTGATGTTATTTTGTTTGGTAGTCCATTTTTGTGCGTTTCTGCAGTTCCCCCAAATATTCAATGTACCACCGCTTCCAGAACTTGTCTTAAGTTGATTGGTCAACTGCCATCTGGATGCTAACGACATTTTCGTTGTATCGCTGGCTGCATTCGTAGAGCCTACAAGTGGCTCCCCGATCAGAAAATGTGCTGGTGTCAATGGAGCCAAATCGTTCGGGTCAGCCGATATTGGTGTAAGGGGCCTAGAGTTGAGAATCGCTTCGACTTCTGAGGCTACCGTACATAATTCTTCGTAGGTTAATGATGCAGAGGCTATGGTTCGTTGTAACAAGTACTTGGTTGACTTCACTGCGGCCTCCCAGAGCCCACCAAAATCTGGCGATCTGGGAGGGATGAAGTGAAACAGAGTGTTGGTGCCTGAGCAAGTGTTGACTATTTGCTCAATGCTCTGTTGTTGAGTCAAAATGGCTTCTAGCTCCTTCAGCTGATTATTGGCACCAACGAAGTTTCGTCCATTGTCACAGTGGATGTTCTCACATTTGCCTCTTCTGGATTCAAATCTTTTAAGAGCTCCCAAGAAACCGTCAGTGGTCAAATCTGAAACCACTTCTAAATGTATTGCCTTTGTCGCAAAGCAACAGAAAACAGCCAGGTATGTCTTTTGAGGCCTTTTGCCTCTAATTTTAAAATGAGTATATACTGGCCCGCAGAAGTCTATGCCGCAGCTTAAAAATGGCCGTGTCAGTTCAACTCGATCTTTTGGTAGGTTGCCCATTTGTTGATTTAACAACCTTGGTCGAAATTTAGTGCATAATACGCAATTTGTGACTATGGTCCTGGATATATTCCTTCCATTCAGAATCCAATACCTTTGCCTTGCTATGGCATGAAGTGCTTGTGGTCCGGCATGTAAATTTTCTCGATGAATATTAGTTAAGAGTAACCGTGTGAGAAAATGGTCTCCCGGTAAAACGATGGGATGCTTGGTGTCGTAGTTTACTTCTGCCGCCTGTAACCTTCCCCCAACTCTGATAATGCCATCGGGAGCTAGAAATGGTGTTAAAGTTCGAAGTTTACTTGACTTTGCAACTCCCTCATCCTTCTTCAGTGAAGTAATCTCCTCCTTGATGAGCGTGAAAAGTCATCATTCGATTCGCGAGGCGACAGAAATTTCGCCTCTATATTGGAAGTTCTGTTCCTGAATAGCATTGCTGCTCGCTTGATATATGCCATTGTGCGTATCAATTTGCGGAGGGAATTTCCGTGTTCAATCATACATAATGGATGTACGTCAGCTTCAACCGTAGCTGTGATAGCACACTTGATGACTTTAGTTTCATCGTCCGCAATGTTGTTTGTATAGGGTTCGACTGGCCAACTGCTTTTTGGAAGTTTAAAAAAAGATGGACCATTGAACCATATTTGTAATTGCTTCAGTTCTTCAGGAAAAAGTCCACGTGAAACAAGATCAGCAGGGTTGTCCTTTGTATGCACATATCTCCAGTCATTTACCGACGTCAAATCTTGAATGGCAGCAACTTTGTTAGCGACAAATGTTTTCCGAATAGATGGATCCCCTCGAATCCAGCTGATAGCGATGAGCGAGTCGGACCAATAGAAGACTGCGTCCGCTTTTATATTGGTTGTGAGTCTTACTTGCCTGACTAATTAGGCTGCTAATTGTGCGGCACACAATTCCAATCTTGGAATGGTCGTGGGTTTGATTGGTGCTACTCGTGACTTGGCGCAAAGTAATTTAACTGTCACATGACCTCTTTTGTCTTTTGATCTGATATAGACCGAGGTACCGTATGCCTTCTCACTAGCGTCAGCAAAAGTGTGAATTTGTGTGTCTATGATCTCATTCTCACTGAACATGTACCGTGGGATGCTGATTTTGTTCAAGCCTGGCAGCTCTTGCCTATATTTATGTCATATCGATTGAAGTTCATCCGGTATTTCTTCATCCCAACCTACTTGGGATCTCTATAATTCTTGCATGAGCAGCTTCCCCTTTACAATAACTGGGCTTACTAGTCCTAAAGGGTCAAAAATCTGCGAAATATCAGCTAGAATATTTCTCTTGGTAATTGTTTGATGCTCCTTCAAATCCGTAGTTATGGTAAACATGTCAGTGATCGGCTGCCAAATTACGCCTAGTGTTTTTATGGTATCACCGTCCATCTTAGTGAAGTCCAATTCAATATCGAGGTCCTTGTTTGAAATGCCTTCAATCAATTTGGGATGGTTGGCGCACCACTTATGAAAATGAAATCCTGACGAGGCCAGTAACGGCTGCAGCTCGTTGCGTTTCTTCAAAGCTTCTTCCAAATTATGGCTGCCTGTTAGGACATCGTCCACATAAAAGTCCTGGATTGCCGCAGCTCCCAATGGATACTGGCTGGCTCCTCGGCCAATTTTTTCAAGCACTTGATTGCCAGGTACGGTGCAGACTTGGTGCCATAGGTGACAGTGGACAGTTTATAATATTTTAATTTGTCATTGATATTCTTTCGCCACATAGTTAGTTGGAGATTTTCGTCTTCATCTGCCACTAAAATTTGACGGTACATCTTTGTTATGTCTGCCGTAAATATGTAGCGCTTTAAGCGGAATCTTGTAATAATAGCACTAATATCCTCCTGAACTTTTGGTCCTTTAAGCAGCAAATCATTAAGCGACAAATTGTTCTTTGTTTTTGCCGATGCATCAAAGACCACTCGCAGTTTTGTGGTGCTGCTGTCGGGCTTGAGCACATAATGATGCGGCATAAAATAATGCGGACCGTTGAAATCTAATGCTGGAACCTCTTTCATATGACTCAGATCTACATATTCTTGTAGAAATTGGTCATATTGCCCTTTTAAAACTGGTTGTTTGGATAATTTTCTTTCCATTGAGAGTAGCCGTTTATATGCCAATGATTTTGATTCGCCAAGTAAAGAAGCGTCACCCAGCAATGGTAAATTGACTATAAAACGGCCGCTGGAGTCTCGAGTTGTAGCTTCGAAATATTCCTCGCATTTTTTGTCAGTAGATGATAGTATGACTGGACCGGAGCAATCTTCCACCTCCCAGAATTTTTCTAGTTGT